>CM076572.1:975978527-976047373 GCA_034641835.2 Pinus albicaulis
ATGCAATCAATTTAATTGCAGATTGTACTCCCGACCAATTACCTAAGGTAAAAGAAACTGATCACAGATGGAAACCAAAGATAATTAATAAAAATTAGCAAATTGGCCAACTACAAGGAATATCATGGGATACAATGTGGACTTATCTTATCAAACCACATAGTCAACAAACAACAATAAAATTTCTTTCAAATGCCATCAATTGCATCATTCCCGAATTCTCCGATGCCACATATACAGGGTGGTTGCATTCAAATCTTAGTCATCCTAAGGAAGTGAAGGAAATGCTCAAAATCTGCCATCTAGGCACATCAACCACAACAGATAATCAATGAATCAGTCTACCTCAAGATCGCATTTCTGTTCTAGATATTTTTTAATTTAGATAGATTGTAGGAATAGTTTTAGTTATATTTTGTTAAGTACCTATTTAAACACCTTTAATGCATTTAGAAAGGGGTCCTGAATTTGTAATATTTTGACTTGGAGATTACATTTCTGTACTCCATTGACTCCTATATTTTTATAAAGAATCACATCTGGTGATTCTGTGTGGAATGGCCTTTAAGAATTGTATTTATGTATCTTGAAGTTGATTTTACATTGAAGTTACTGGATTTGGATATCAGATTGCATTGGAAAATATCGATATGGATATGGTATTTATATCTATTCAATGTTAGTTTCTTATGTTATGTGATATTTTCTTTTAAAATTTCTATCGTTTATGTGTATTCGCTTTACAATATTTCTTTATACATATCATTTCTAAGTGTATAGAAATATTTATCTTTTACAATATATGAAAACAATATATAATGATGAATGCAATATGTTATTATAACTCTGTTTAATTTCTTAAACATAGTTATCTTTATTTATTACTGCATATTTCAATTAAGCTATAATACATTTTTATGGTTATTGTTCAATTGAAAAAATTTAAAGTTGTATTCACATTTGATGCCCAGGTTAGTTTTAGAATTATTTTATCAGTATTTAAATTAGATTAGATAGCTTTATTTCAGTCATTTAGTCTCATTTTCTGTCCAGCCAATGATTCCATTACCAACCCATTTAAATTACTAGGAAAATGGTCCTATAAATCCAGTCGGAGCCGCCACACCAAATGGAAAAGGAGCTGTCCTAAGGTCCCGACTGGGTGGTTATCCCCCAATGTTTGAAGCAGCGATTTTCGAGGCTTCAACATTTTTGGCGCTAGAAGGAGGGACAAAGCTATGAATGGTAGATAAATCCAAATCCGGAAGCCATTCTAAGAGCACGTCACCCTCATCACCTTCAATTTCTTCCACATCTCAAATCACAAGAGAAGAAATTGATAAAAGTATTCAAACACCCACTACCAAAGTCTCAGATCAATCAGATAATCCAACTCCTGAATCCCCTGAAGTTGAAGCTTTAGTTCATAAACTTCAAGGGTTTTTGTTATCATTAGAAGAATTAGAATTATATGAAGGTAGTGTCACCTCACAGTTTGTTTCTTCCAGACCTCTCACTAGGTCACAGAGTGAAAAACTTGGAATTTCCCCAAAATAATTTCCTATACCTAGTAGAATCAAAACAAGAAAAACTCCATCGGAAGTAGAAAGTGGTACTAGTTCTTCATCGCATATTCAATAATTTGTTTCCCAAGCTCCAAATCAGAAAAGTGCAGTAATCTCATCTTCATCTGCTCAAACTACATCTTCTCAAAATACAATTGTTCAAACATCAATTGTCTCTTCTAGTACTTCAACTGTTACTACTCATACACCAGTTATCACTTCTAGTTCTTCTACCATCGTCACAACAATGGCGCAAAGACCATGGACCATACTAGGAGATGTAAATATGGTTGCACCTTTGCATTATCTTCCTGATCATCCTGAAAAATGGCTGCCGAAGTTTAGTCCAGATACTAGTATACAAGCGGAAGAACATATCAATAACTTTCTGCTAGCTATAAATTTAAATCAAGTAGTGCATGAAGATGTTGTAGTCAGGTTATTTCCCTATACCTTGCAAGGAATAGCAGGATCATGGTACTTATCCTTACCTTATGATTCTATCACAAATTGGGATATGTTTGAAGAGCAATTTTTAACTAAATATGGAGATGATAGATCAATTGCTACCCTAATCAACGATCTCTCCAATTTAAAGACTCAACCCAAGGAACCCATTAAAGATTTTAACTCTCGATTTAATAAACTCTTGAACAAGACCCCTACAACGTCTAAACCTAGTGAACAGATTAGAAGTGAATGGTACATTAATGCTTTGCCCCCAAACATAGCAATTTTTGTAGATAGAGCTGCAAAACCAACTTTAGCTGAGAATATGAAAGAAGTTATTTCAGTTGAAAAACGAATGATTGCTCTAGACAAGAAAAATGCTATTGAGTAAAAGAAATCAAAGAAAGTCACTTTTAAAGATGATTCCAAGAAAAAGACACCAAGAGATCCATATGGCATGGAGGGTTTACAGAAAGTCCTTAAAACCATGTCTAATGAGATGGTTGAAATCAAAAAGCAAGTGGTAGAGACTTCTACAAAGAGACCATTTAGAAATTTCAAGAGAAATCAAGTTGAATCAAAACCTCCCAATGCAATATCCAATGCAGAAGAAGAAGAAGAAGAAACTCTTGTAATGTCAGATGAAGAAGATGAAAGGGAAGAAATAGCTGAACTAAATGGAATGTGATATTTCATTCTCCCTAATTCGGATAGTGAAATGGAACAAGAAGCTATGCCTTTGAGTACAAGGAGAAAATCTACATTGGAATCTGTTCAAACTGTTCCAAAAAAGAAAACTACAACTCCGAGTACTAAAGACAAAACCCCTACAAATAAAGCTTCTCCCTTACCCACTCAGAATCAGTCATCATCTCCCAATCCTCCCACTTCATCATCTAAGACTCTGGTGGTATCAGATACGATGGATTATAATATTATTGAGGACATGAAAAAGACAAGAGAGAATATCTCATTACATGAACTTAGCAAACTTAAACATCAACAAAAGCTGCTATTAAAAGAGTTAAATGCTACACCTATTGCTCCTCTACCAAGTGGTGTAGTAGCTAAAGCAGCTAAAGGGACTGGTAAGCCACCAGAAAAAGTAGATGCAACAGACACCGTTCTTATTGGAGAAAGATCAAATTCTCAAACACCTCCATTTATGTTGACTTATGAAATCTACAATAATAATTTGCATAATTGTTTAATTGATTCTGGAGCATCCTCTAATATAATGCCTTCTTCAATTTGTGCTAAATTGAATATCGAACCACATAAGTCTGATGTTCATATTGTACAATTGGATTGCTCTAAAGTTCAGGTTGTTGGAGAAATCAATTCAGTTACCATCAGATTAGCTTCCGATCCTAGTATTGTCCAAATAATTGATATTATAATTGCAGATATTCTTGAATTTTATGGGTTAGTCTTCAGCAGAGACTGGTCTGCAAAACTTAATGGCTATATCTCAACCGATTTTTCACATATGTGGCTTCATTACAAAGGGAAACCAAATCAAATCAAAATAGAGAGAGAAAAACATATGACACACACTGTAACTGACTTTGAACAACCAAACAAACCTGTAGCTTTCAACAATAATATTCTTGGAGGTTATTCTGCTGAGTCATTTCTTGGAAATTTTACTACACCACAATCACCGTTCTTTGTAAATACTTTTGTTTCTCAAATTGAAATTTTTTCGCAATCTGATTCTTCTAGAATTGTTAATATTTTTTATTCATTTGTAGATAAATCTATAGATAGAACTTTATTTTGGTCATTATATTTTGATGGATCAAAATCTAGTGATGGAGCAGGAGCAGGATGCATCCTAATTGATCCACAAGGAGAGAAAACCATGTTATCACGTAGATTAGAATTTAAGTGCACTAATAATGCTGTTGAATATGAAGCCTTGATTCAAGGGCTTTATAAGGCCATAGGGTTAAATGTAAAATACTTGAAAGTATATGGAGATTCTGAAATTGTCATAAGACAAGTAAGGAATACCATCCATTGTCTTTCAGGACATCTCAAACAATATCAAACCCTAGTACAGGACCTTACCACTCAATTTCTAGCATTTAATATCCCTTCTATTCCCAGAAATCAAAACACATCAGCTGACTTGTTAGCTAATGTTGCGTCCAAACTCATTCCTGATGAAGAACGCAGTCCTGATAGATTTTCATTAGAGTTGATTTTTCGCCCATCTGTCCGAGACAATATTACTAACTGGAGAGTATTCTACCATGACCAAGATATTTTGAATTTCTTAACTTCTGAGAAATCATATGATGAACAAATCATTGATGAATATGATCACGAACTGCAAATTACTTCAAGAAATAATTAAAATCCGATTCCTAAATCTGTTGTTAAACTTGAGGATCTTTATGATATTAAAGACAGATTCAAGAAAGTCACTAATGCTAAACTTCAAAGTTCAACTTTGAAGTTTGAATTAGTTAATCTTGGCTCTTATTCTAAACCTCAGAATGTTAATCTAGGTCTCAATTTAACTCCAGAAGAAAGATATGCTTTTATTAAACTTCTGAGTAAATATAAAAATGTATTCGCTTGGAGTTATGAGGATTTAAAGACTTATGATAATTCTATAATTCAACACACAATTCCAATGCTATTTGATGTTAAGCCTGTTCAATAGAAGTTAAGAAAGATTCATCCAAATCTTGAGGATCAAATCAAAATATAACTCAATAAAATTTTGAAAGCCAAAATCATTTTTCCTGTAAGGCATTCCAATTGCGTTTCCAACATGGTACCTGTCAGGAAGAAAAATGGCGATATTAGAATCTGTATTGATTTTATAAATTTAAACAAGGCATGTCAAAAAGACAATTTCTCATTGCCAACCATGGAGCAAATTCTCCAAAAGGTAGCTAGTTCTGAACTCATGTCCTTCCTTGATGGATTTTCAGGGTATAATCAAATTCTAGTACATCCAGATGATAGGTTGAAAACCACTTTCAGAACCAAATGGGGAACCTATACTTATCAGAAAATGCCTTTTGGTTTAGTAAATGCTGGAGCTACTTTCCAGAGAGCGATGGGCATAGAATTTAAGGGTCTGATTAATAGATCCGTTGTTATTTATCTTGATGACATAACAGTTTATTCAAAAAAGAGATCCAGTGATCTACATGATCTGAAACAAATATTTGAAAGATGTAGCAGGTTTGGTATTTCCTTAAACCCAAAGAAATCCTTCTTTGCTCTCGATCAAGGAAAACTCTCAGAGTTTGTTGTGTCAAAAGAAGGTATATATATCGATCCTGACAGAGTTAAAGAAATTTCTGATATTTCTTTACCTCATAATAAAAAGTCCATGCAATCATTTTTAGGTCAGATTAATTTTGTTCCAGATTTTTCTCAAATTGTTTTACCTATGCAGAATATGATTAGGAAAAAATCAGTGTTCAAATGGGGATATAAAGAAAAGGAAGCCTTTGATGCAATCAAGAAGGCAATCATTGATGCACCTGCATTGAATACTCCCAATTTTTCCAAATATTTTATTTTGTATACTTTGGCAACCGAAACATCCTATGATGCTGTTTTAACACAGCTCAATAATCAACAAATCGAAGCACCGATTTATTTCTTTAGCTCGAATATGGAAGGAGCTGAGCTAAATTATTTCGATGTTGAAAAACAAGCTTTTGTTGTATTTAATTCAATCAAACATTTTAGGCCTTTTCTCTTAAAAACACACACAAAGGTTATTGTCCCATTCTCCGTAGTAAGGTAATTACTAATTCAAAGAGAAGTAGGAGAAAAAAAGGGCTAATTGGGTGATAAATTTGCAAGAATATATTAATGATATTAAACCAACAAAGATTGTTAGAGGACGAGGTTTTTGCCGATTATTATGATTCAGTCCTATTAAGATGTCTTGAAAAGACTGAAGAAAAAAAGGTATTGCAGGAATTACATGATGGACCAGCAGGAGGTCATTTTGGAGGTGATACCACAGCGCACAAAATTATCCATGCCGGATATTATTGGCCTACCCTTTTCAAAGATACACATGATTATGTGAGAAAGTGCAAGATTTTCCAAACTGCTAGTGGAAGACAAACGAAGCCATCTTTTCCTTTGTAGCCAGTAAACATTGAACAACCATTTGAGCAATGGGGGCTTGATATTATTGGTGAGATAGTTCCTCATTCTTCCAAACAGCACAAGTACATCCTCACAACAACAGATTAATTCACAAAGTGGGTAGAAGCAATTCCTCTAAAGGTAGCCAACTCTGATGCAATTATTGATTTCATCAATCAATTCATCATTACCAGATTTGGTGTACCTAATGCTCTGGTCTTTGATAAGGCATCTTATTTTTCTGGTAATAGTATAATGGAATTTTCAATTAAAAGAGGTTTTAAATTGAAATATTCAGCAAATTATTTTCCACAAGGTAATGGTTTAGCTAAATCCACTAACAAAAATCTCATCAAAATCATTAAAAGGACTATTGATCAAAATCAAAAGAATTGGCACAAGTCTTTAATCTTTGCATTATGGGCTGATCGTATTACTCTTAAAGCTTCTATAGGAACTTCACCTTTCAATTTATTTTATGGTAAAGAAGATGTGATACCATCAAATCTAGCTCTTCCATCATTAGCTTTAGTGTAATTCATTGAAGAAAATCCTTCCTCGTCCATTCAGTTGAGATTTGATCAAATCCTTAAATTAGAAGAAGATAGAGAAAAAGCGAAAGATATTCATGAAAAACATCAACAACATGTAAAATATTCTTTTGATTCGAGTTCCACCAACTCAAATTTTTTTTCAATTGGTGATCTTGTTCTGGAATGGGATAAAGCACATGAAGAAAAAGGTAAGCATACCAAATTTCAGAAAATGTGGCTTGGACCATTTCATATTGCTGAAAAGATAGGCTCATATACATTCATACTTCAAGATTTAACAGGAAAGAGAGAATATCTTCCTATAAATGGGCTCGTCTTAAAGAAATTATTTTCACAAGGAGGTAACCCCTTCTTACTTGTACATATTCCTTTCTACAATTTTTATTTATTTTTGTAAATAAAGGTTGTTAATAGTCTTTAATTGAGATTTTACTATTTGAAAATTGTCTTGGAAGGAATGTTATAAATACTTATTTTATGTAAATAAGAATTTTCAAGGAAATGATTACAATTTTGGATATTTTAAAATAAAATGTTAAACATTGAAAATTTGTTCAAAACATTTGCATGATCTTTTGAAACCTTAAAGAAAATGTAAATCATTATAATTTTATTAAGCAGAGAAAGGTTATCTCTAAAAGATAAAGTCTTTTTCAAGCTTTAACAAACAAAAAAACTCTGAAAATTGTCATCTATTTATTCTTAAGGATACAACTATTTCACCCCATCCATTTCGGTTGTGATTTTTTAGAATGTAATTCTAAGAAATTATATGACAAAATTTAGGAGATAAGAGGTCTCATCACGAGCCTACTTACAATGATCATAAGAAGTAATAAAACTGACATTACCAACACTGCATACCAAAACAGGGTAATGGCTTATAAAAGTAAGACAAGGGGTCTCATCACGAGCCAGCTTGTTCAGTTTAATTACAACTAGTGAATGGCATTGTTACTAACTGGCTACCAAACCAAAACAATGGCTCTTAAATTAAAAAATAAAAATAAAAGACAAAAAAAATGAGGTAATATGTCTTATGAATTTATTTTTAAAGAGTCATAATCTTAGTTGGGTGGGATAATGGATAGTTAATGGTTAAAAGGTAACCCTGTCAAGACTATGAATGTTTGCTGGTAGTAGAGGCAATGTCTGTGACAATAGAGTATATTACAAAAGCTAAACTTGAAGAAATCCACTTACTTTATTATTATCAACCAATCAAAGCTTGAGATAACCCAAAAATGTTTTTATCTTTAAGGAATTAGAAAGAAATTGTAAGTGATTTTTATTCTTTTTCACAGTTAGATTTTATTTGAATTATCTTAATATAGGTTTTCATTATTTTTAGAAATTTTTACTTACTAGAAATATAGTGTTCATTTCATTTTTTCAGAGATAACTGTTTCTTCCAGTGAATCGCCAATTGTTGTACTGTACAACAACCCTCCCCTTTTTAAATTTTAGAATAAATCCCATTTAAAAATAGGTCCCATTTTTTTTAATCTTTATTTCTAGATAGAAATAAAAGATTCATTGATAAAATGACATATCACATATTTTTATTTACAAAGTGTACAACCTTTAAAATAACTTTCCAATCCGATGAGAAACAAAGCTTTAAATCATATCGAAAATATTATATGAAGTCTTTATATTTAACAATGTTCGATATGAACAGTAATCGCAAATCGGAAAATCGGAGAATTCTTTAAATTTTATTTTCGCTTTGTAAAATTCCGATGCGATCGCGCTCAATCACAATTGCATTTCGGATAATATTTAAAGTGTAATGTTTTTTTTTGTTATACTTCCGATGCAATGCAGTTCATCGCAATCGCATTTCGGAAGAATTAAAAAAATATATTCATGTGGTTGAAAGACTTTGATGCGGCGGACCCCACCTCATCGCAACCGCATTATCAGAGAAGCTCTTAAATGGTTAATTTCATTTGAAAATCTCCGATGCGATCTTCGCAATCGGATTTTGGCATAAGTCTTATTTCATTTTCCTTTTAAAACGAATCGCGATGCAAATACAACTTAAAAATTCATATATTATTACTCATTATGTTTCAAAAATTTAAAAGGTAATATACCTACACTTATTTTGAAATATGCCAAATCTCCGATTGTACGTTGACATTAATTCACAAATCAAACAAATAACAATAATTTGTTTTGTTATTGAATGTGTGAGTGTGACTCCCTAGAGGGAATTTAAGTTTTTAACCACGGATATAATAAATACAAATCACCGAATAATCCTTTTGTATAGCTGTTTTCATTATTACATCTTCACCTTGGCTGAAAGCTTTTCTCTGTTGCAGAATAATAGAACATCCAATTTTTCCATTCGAAGAACAAGAGAAACACTGCCCGATATTGAAATGTCGAAGAGATTCAGGAAATCTAAAGCCGCCATTGCTGCAAAAGCTCCTGTGATCACTATGCCGCCTAAAGAGAAACTAGCAAAGCTTAAGTTGGTTACAGATACCTCATGCTGGGGACTTGGTAAAATGACGTGAGAAAATGTATACAACTTAATAGAAAAGGAAAACCCTAGAGTTTTTGAAGCTAAGGCCACAATTCTTGATGAAGCCGACTCAGACTCTGATTCTGAAAATCCTCTTGGTGCATTAGCAAACTCATTTCTGCACCGAGTTGTAGCTTGGGCAAACATTTTCTCATATTATGATGTTATTATATGGGTGATTGATAATGTGGCTATCAAAGACAGAACTTTTGTTTCTGCATTTGGAGCAATCTTCGGGTCATTCAGACCAGAAGACATCAAAGCAATGTACCACCTTCCTGACCCACAAAAGATTTATAACAAATATTTTATCAAATAATTTGCTGCGAATAACGAAAATTAGTCAGAACCAATTAGAGAATGGAGAAGGGCTCCTGAAAAGCACAGACACGAGGTATCAGGTATGTACTCTGTGGAGTCTCTTTTACCTCCATACTATTATGCTGAAGCAATGATGTGTAGATTGTTTGGAAATGATAACTCGGCTAGGTTTTCCATTCAAATGGTTCCTTTAATACATTCTGCTATTAGTTCTGAGATAATGGATTGGGCTGTCATTCTATCTGATAAGATAGCCAACAGAATTCTTGAGTACAGGAAAGACAAAAATTCAGGAAATTCCACTCATTTTTATTTTTGTGCGTATATCCTAGATTCCCTTTGTTTCAATTCAGAATTCCCCTTATTAAGATGGAAATGGACTCCTAAAGAACCCGTTCCAATTCATATATATCACAAGTTCTTATGGAAGGGGCATTTCAGAAGTCATGTTTACAGAGTCTGTCATGGTTTTCTTATTCCGATTTACCAAGTCATTTTTGGCCGATTCCCTCCTAGACTCTCCGACAAAGCTAGAGTTGATTTGTCCTCTATTGGAGATTGGTTCGGGGAAGAAAAGTTCACATATGTCAGAGTTTTTCGAAGTATTGTAGAACCACACATCCTTCCTTTGTATTTTCCAGACAAACTGTTAGCACAGAAAATTTCTTATCAGCTGACAGTAGAAGGCATGTCTAGAACTTTGAAGAACAGCAACAAGCTTATGTGGCCTACTTTTCCTTTTAAATGTGGTAACTATACTCTCAGCAATTTTTTCCATGTTGAAAAAGAAGTTGTTGAGTTAACCGATCTCAAGCTTTCAACAATCCCAGGAAGGCAATATGATCCTAGGAAAGTGGCATATGATTTTACTACTTCTGTTTCGATTACTCGGTTCGAACATGAACCAGATATCATTGATGATTTATTTGTTTCTGTAGATAAAATGCCCTAAGTTTTTTATTTGTCCAAGTCCAAACTTCAGGCGAAGAAATGAATAAATTTTTGTTATTTAGAAGTCAGAGGTTACTCAAATTTCCTCTGGATCAGTTGAGAGTTTCTACACAAGGATATGAATCACAACAGAAGGATACAGGAAGTACATCTGGCAAAGAAGTAACAGGAACTAATCTTGTTTTAGAACCGAAAGATATTAGTACCAAAGTTGATACTGAAAAGACAGAAACAACTGCTAAGATTGATGTACAGCAGTCTTCGGCCCAGGCAAGAAAATAAAGCACAGGTACTGATGCCAATGTGCGTACTGAAAAGGGAGGCACAGGTAGTTAGAATACTGAACAGGCACCTAAAAGTGATATAAACAATAGTACAAATTCTCAACTTGGAGGACAAGAAGCTACTAAACTTATTGTTTCTCCTCATTTGCTGAGCCAATATGAACAATTTGCCCAGCAAATAAGACAACAGAACACTCCCCAAGTTGATGATCCGAAAGAACAGGATATAGAAATCATCCCTGAAAATCCCACAGGTGAGATCATGTTGAAAATAGAAGAAATACCTCCTCTGGATATATTTTATAGTCCTAAACATAGGGCTATTGTGAGAAAACAGAGGAAAAGGAGGAGAACTGATCAAGATGCACTTTTGACATCACAGGGGGAATTCATGAATATTGTTTATAAGAATGCTGAGGTGAATCCATCTGAGGATCTCACCAAATTATCCCAATATGTAGGTGCCTATAGTGCTGCTACTATAGATAAAGCCTCTGAAGTTACATAGTTAATGAAGCAAAAGGATGTGCAAATAGCCATGTTAGAAGAACAGGTTTCAGAAAACCAACAGAAAATCATTTAGTTAGAACAACAATTGCAGGATCGAGAGCTCAAATCTAAGCAATTAGAAGAGCAGTTTGCTGTTGAAAAGGAAAATATTGATCAGCAGAATTTAGAAAAACAACATTAGCTAAATCAAGAAATAGAAAAATTACAGGCTCTTCTACAAAATGAACAGACTTCAAAAATTGAACAAGAGAAGATGTTTCAATCTAAATTAGACAAGTTTAAGAATTATCCCAGTTTGGATCAATTCAAAAATGAAGCCCTGGAGACAAACAAATTATTGTCTCAACAATTAAATGAATTTTGTCTAAAAGTTGAAGAAGCAGAATCCCTATGTGAATTAACATCTTCCTTGGTAGATGATGGAGTCACTCTTAAAATTGAGTTTGATGAGCCTGATGAAAAAATCTCTGAATTTATTTTATGGCAAGAATCAGAATCAGGAAGAAAAGCAAATCTTCCCAAGATTATGGAAAGACATAAAGAAATTATTTTCACAGAATGGGAACAACGTCTAATCAAAGCAGAAAGAGCCACATCTAGAGCTAAAGGCATAATGAACAATGTAACACAGCTGGTGAATGATAACTTATATGCAATCAATTTAATTGCAGATTGTACTCCCGGCCAATTACCTAAGGTAAAAGAAACTGATCACAGATGGAAACAAGAGATAATTAATAAAAATCAGCAAATTGGCCAACTACAAGGAATATCATGGGATACAATGTGGACTTATCTTATCAAGCCGCATAGTCAACAGATAGTAATAAAATTTCTTTCAATTGCCATCAATTGCATCATTCCCGAATTCTCCAATGCCACATATACAGGGCAGTTGCATTCAAAGCTTAGTCATCCTGAGGAAGTGAAGGAAATGCTCAAAATTTTCCATCTGGGCACATCAACCGCAACAGATAATCAATGAGTCAGTTTACATCAAGATCGCATTTCTGTTCTAGATTTTTTGATTTAGATAGATTGTAGGAATAGTTTTAGTTATTTTTTGTTAAGTACCTATTTAAACTCCTTTCATGCATTTAGAAAGGGGTCCTGAATTTGTAATATTTTGACTTGGAGATTACATTTTTGTACTCCATTGACTCTTATATTTTGATAAAGGATCACATATGGTGATTCTGTGCGAAATTGCCTTTAATAATTGCATTTATGTATCTTGGAGTTGATTTTACATTGAAGTTGTTGGATTTGGATATCGGATTACATTGGAAAGTATCGAGATGGATATGGTATTTCTATCTATTCACTGTTAGTTCTTATTTTATGTAATATTCTCTTTTAAATTGTTATCGTTTATGTGTATTCGCTTTACAATATTTCTTTATACATATCATTTCTGAGTGTGTAGAAATATTTATCTTTTATAGTATATGCAAACGATATATGATGATGAATGCAATATGTTATTATAACTCTGTTTAATTTCTTAAACAGAGTTATCTTTATTTGTTACTGCATATTTCAATTAAGCTGTAATACATTTTCATGGTTATTGTTCAATTGAAACAATTTAAAGTTGTATTCACATTTGATGCCCGAGTTAGTATTAAAAGTATATTATCAGTTTTAAGTTAGTTTAAATAGTTTTATTTCAGTCATTTAGTCCCATTTTCCCTCCATTCAATTATTCCATTACCAACCCATTTAAATTACTAGGAAACTGGTCCTATAAATCCAGTCGGAGCCATCACACCAA
The DNA here is from genome assembly GCA_034641835.2 of Pinus albicaulis. Classification (NCBI taxonomy): domain Eukaryota; kingdom Viridiplantae; phylum Streptophyta; class Pinopsida; order Pinales; family Pinaceae; genus Pinus; species Pinus albicaulis. The sequence continues at coordinate 975,991,604 of CM076572.1, forward strand.
ACGGAAAAGGAGTTGTCCTAAGGTCCCGACCGGGTGGTTATCCCCCAATGTTTGAAGCAGCGATTTTCGAGGCTTCAACGCATTACTAAGCAGATACTGAAGGAGAACAACCCTCGAGTCATTGTAGTAGTGGGTACAGAAGGGCATGGAAAAAGTCATATTTTCAGCTCCGGATCTAGCATCACTTTTTGCCTGTAGTTCTATCAAAGTGTATCGATGTTGTATGTATTGGTTATGTTGAAAACTATAAGGATGTATCGACGACATATTTACTGGTTATGTTGAATCATCTCTCAGATATGTGACTAAATTCTTCCAGAAAATGCGAGAGGAAATATCTAAAATTTCTAACCTAAAGTCGTACTCTGCGCAGGGAAAATTGTTATACTTAACAGCAAGTGTTGACTCCTCGCCTCTATAGTCATTTTCGTACTGGGTGCAGATGGAGAAAGTTCAATTTACAAGTGTTAAAATGTGATAAGATAGAATGACAAAAATAGAGCAAGGGGATTGGCTAGGCTAAATAGTGTTTGCCCAACCAACTTCATAAAGAAAACACCTTCGGCATAATTAATATCCATTATTATTGGGTTTTCCACATTTTAGGATCTTGTTTGCATCTAACCTTATCCTTTTGCCAATGTTTGAGATTAATAATTGTTTGTTTTCCTTAATGTTATCTATTTCATGACCTTTTAACAATATATATTTACATAAAGGTTGATTCATTTTTTTTGGAAATTTTCTAAAATTTGGATAACTTCAGTAGTCATAATGTGCTTTTATTTCACAAAATCTTACACAAACAAAAATGTTAAATATCATCCTAACCAAAATTTGCTAATAAAAAAAAATTTCAAACAGATTAATGATTTTGAACATTATTACTTCATACCCATTATAATATTGCTTGAAATTGAATATTTTTTCAAAATCATTTACATAAAATATTTCATCAAATTCATGAATATAAGTACCACTTTATCACCTCTTATACCTAGCTCTTAATATTTAGTACTTGTTTTAATATTCATAACTCTTATCTCTATATTCAAAAAGAATTCTTTGGTAATGGAAAAAATAATTGTCTAAACAAATAAAATCAAACTATATTTATTTTATGTTACTCTTAAAAAAAACCAATTAAGGTTATGTTTTTCATGTTAACATTTGCATCCCCAACTTTACATTGAGAATCAAAATTGGAAATTTATCTAATTAATATTAATAAAAATAGATATTAATAATAAATATCTCTTAGGTTAATAAAATCGATTTAAATAATCATATAATAAACCCTCTTTATTTTTCTTAATTCATAAAATTTAACATATATAAACACCATAACTTATACTCAAAAGTGAAAATATCTCACTAATAAAAATGATACCGCTCATAAGATGATATCTAAGTATCCTCTCTTATAGATGCCTTCTTCATAAAATACCTTTTTTTTTCTTAATTCATAAAATTTAACATATATAAACACTCTAACTCATATTCAAAAGTGAAAATATCCGACTAATAAAAATTATATCAATCTCCACGATATCTAGGTCTCCTCTCGTATAAATGTCCTTCCTCATAAGATACCTTTTTTTCTTTTCTTAATTTATAAAATTTAACATATATAAACACCATAACTTATACTCAAAGGTGAAAATATCCCACTAATAAAAACTATATCAATCTCCCTCATAAAATGATATCTAGGTCTCCTCTCTTATATATATGCCCTTCCTCATAAGATGACATCTAGTTTTCCTCTCTTATACGTGCCCTTCCTTTGCACAATTGAAAACATTTAGAGTGTCTTTTTTAATTGTTTAAATAATAAACCACATGAAATATTTACTTGGAAAATTAAAATGTGTCCAAGTTAATTTAAAAAGAATATATACACATTTTTCCAAAAATGTATTTGGATTATTTATGAAATTCCATGTAGATTGACCATTTTGTTTTGTTAATATGTAGCCCTTGCATAATTCATATTTGATAACATTTTATCAAAAATCTTAAAAAATATTAACATGACTTTTCACACTCAACGTCCTTTTCTAATCTTGAATGTCATTAAACGCCAAGACTTGCACATCGAATCTCCCTCAAACTCTCATCATAATATTGAATGTCTAAATCACTAGATTCACCATGATAAGACGATATAAATGGATTTCACGGTTCAAGATGGTAATACATATACTAACCACATTCAATGTGTTCATGTGTTCTTGTATCAATGTGTTCTTTATCATTAACATAGAACCCTAAGTTCGTTTTTGAATCATTAAAAACATGAAAAAAATTCCTAATTATTAGGTTAAATAAAAAATGTTCCACAATTAAATTAGATAAAATTAAGTTTGGGCTTGAAGTATGTTTTAAATTTTTTTTCTTGGCTAAGAGCATTGAATGTAAGGAAATAAGTTACCACTGAAGATAAAGGCATTTGACACGAGTGAAAGCATTTCTCCTTAGGGACCACTAACGAGTCATTCTAAGTGGTGTGGTTTTCCTTCAATAATGACAATAAGTCATTCTATATTTGTGAATAACAACCAAAGATGGTTGTCCTCACTATTGGTTTGACAACTAAATTATGATAGATTTCTTATTATTAAAAAAAAAAAAAAGAGTAAATCAAACTTGTTATATATTTTTGACATAAATTATGAGAAAGGTGAAAGTATTTGAAATCATTAATGGCCAAATCAAACACAAATTCAAAACATTCTTAATAAATGCAAATTAAACTAAATATTTATAATTATTGAACATATTCAACAACAATAATTTAATACAGTGGCGCCTTAGAAATAATGAGGGAGCAATCTACTATTCGATGAAACGGAGCCCCCGTCCGGCGACTCCCTCCGGTGATGGACCTTTCCGGCCAACGCCCCGCCTCTTGCGACATCAGGGTTCTATCTTGACTGGTGGGCCCCACTCCCCTTCATCCTCTGCCTCTGCTACCCCGCCACCCAACTCCCCTCCGCTTTGCCAGCCTGCACATGTTTCAAAGTTTGAATTGGTTATCCGTACCTGTTCTTCTATTGTAATGTGTTGGAATGTGTTACGAGAGCCTGAAAATTCAGGTCATGGAAATGTATCATCAGAGGCTTTGCAAGATGGTTTTTGATCGCGAGTTTTCAGACACCTACAGCAGATGGGTCTCTATGTTTATATAAACCGATGGCAACCGAGACGGAAAGGGCCCCGTTGGCCGGTGATGGATCAACATTTTTTTATGGCGCCCAACAAATCTCGCATAGAATGAAAAACCAAACTTTCATTGCTGCGTTGTTATAAACTTATATGACATTAAATTTTAAATTCAACATGTTGTGTGAATAAAATCTTTACAAATTGAGAATAATCTCACTTTCGAAGTACCACAAAATCATAAAGTTAGGAATCCTTCTGTTTACTTGTTTATAATTGCTACGATGGGGGCAACAAGCATCACTTATAGTTACAACCACACTTTGCTTATGAATTAGTAACATGCCTTATTCAAGTTCAAATTAACATTCATGTCAAAGGAAAGGAAATGGAATGGAATAAATAACACTAAATAGATACACTGTTGGGAATTCCTTTGTCAGTGAGCCCTCCTTTGTGACTCAAATCAGAAGTGTTTGGATAAAGCAAAGTATATGGAACTTGGGCAGGACCAGATCTATTCTTCAATTTCAGATCTTGGTTTCTTTGTGTGATATTCCTTTCTATGTCTTTCAAGTTCTCGACAAAGCGTTCAAATGCCTATGTCACACGTTCATCATCAATCCATTCACTAGTCACTCTCTACCCCAGATATACCTCGTCTTTTGAGTGCCTTCATGATAGGATTTCTATCACTGCTATTCACCTCGTCTGTTGAGTGCTTCGATAGGATTTCTATCAGGGCTATTCCCAGGGTCACTTGAAATTGGTTACTAATTGTTCTGGGCAAAAACAGCTCTGGACTCTCCACCATTTCCGAAAATTCTCGGGACCCTTCTTCTGGGATGAACCTTATGCTTAGGGCGGGCCGATAAGGCATGTATTCACCGTTAGGGTATTGCCTGAAATTAATTGCAGCATGAAGAGCCGAGACCACCCATATGATTGTGGTGGTACTGGTGTTCTAATACCTACCCTGTCCCCTTCCTCTGTTAGTTCCACGACAAATATCACTCCCTTTCACATTTGCGTATAGGCATCTCCCTCCAATCTCTTCCATTCTGCCAGCGGCCATAAGCCACTCACACACCCAGCCATGTATAAAGTCACATAGTTGTTAGGCCATTGCACCATGTTTACGTTTGTGCAATACAAAATTAAAGGTATTGTGGTGATATAGAAGAAAAATGTTTTGGATTTAAACTATTTCACTGCAGAGTTCATAGATGATCTCAGATAATTCTTTGGAAGAAAATTGTCATTGAAGTTTGTCAGCATATCTCACATCGATTCGAGTGAGTGCTAATTAGACAAATTTAACCTCAATCATATGATAAAAATTGTTTAACCTCGCCTCTTAAAAATTTAAGAGGTGAGTGTTAAGCGACAATCATATGGGTTTGCTGATGATGGATCTAAGTTATAATAATTTTTTTGGGGGGAATTCCATCGCTTCTGAGAAGAATTCCAGGTTTGAGAGATATTCATCTCAGTGGCAATCCATTGGGTGGATAGATACCTGATTTCTAGCACAAATTAAGTGGGTTGGAAATTATTGGGTTGTCAAATGCAAACCTCACTGGGAGGATTCCTGAAACCATGGGTACGTTAAAGAATCTTACCTATTTGACTTTGGATAGCAATAAGCTTTTGGGTACTATTCCAAGAAACTTTGGTACCCTTCCTGGTATCTATAACATGGATTTGAGTGGAAATTTGTTGACAGGACCGATACCTACGGCCATGAAACTCAAGCATGGTGGTCGAGGTAACGAACCTACGGCGTTGTTTCGCAAAATGTTGGTAGCCTGCATATAGGAAGTAGGAAGAGTCTGCTGAATGAAAATTCGTCCCTCTTACGCTCCCTTACAAACTCTTATGCGGTATGTGTGAATTACGCTTCCTTACAAACTCTTATGCGGTATGTGTGAATTAGTACAACTTTGAAGATTGTCACAGGGTTTCAATTTTGCAACAGAAGAACGAGCACGAATAACCAATTCAAATTCAAATTTTGAAACACGACACTACCGCATGCGGGCTGGCGGAGTAGAGGGGAGGTGGGCGGTGGGGTAGCGAAGGCAGCTGGAGGAGGGTAGTGGGGCCCACTAGCCGAGACAGAACCCCGATGCCAACAAGACGCAGGGCGTTGGCTGGAAAGGTCCAATCACCGGATGGGGGCGATGGCAAGGTGCTAGTTAATGTCTGCAGCTAGAAACAAATGTCCAAAAGTCAGGAGTGACACACGTCCAAAGGTCCGGTCAGAGAATATGAGAAGAAAGCTTCTTGGGCCTGGAGATTTTTCCACTAATGGCTTTGCGTGTCGATTTGAAATCTTTCCACTACACTTGTTGCTTGTATGTCAGCCTGGCTTGATAAAAAACAAAGTCCAAAATTAAGCCCTTCACATTTAACTTTTATTTCGCTGGGACTCCTTTCCCTTTGCCCCTGTACTTGTTCTGAAAGGTAAAGCCAGACATATCGTCTGTGCCATTTTTCCAAATACAAATATTATTTTAATCTTTCTTTGTTTTAATTAGATTAAGATATTCTTAATTGAAAGAAATTACAAATGTCTTCTTTAAAGTTTACATATTACATTTAGAAGAAAACTTTTTTTTCATTCATTTTAACAAAAGCACCTTAAAAGTAGAACTCTTTCAACCCCTAAACCATATCATGAGACCTATATCATTGGAAAAGAAAACAAATTAAAAATATAATAATATAAATTTATTATAATTATAAAAATAATTTAAATATTATAATATATATTTTTTTAAACAAATAGTTTTCACAAAATTACATAGACTATATACATAGAGTATCATGTGTTGCCATCCTATAAATCTAATAAAAAGAAATTCTCTCTCAATGAAAACCAAATGATCTTCCAAATAACTTTAAAACTAACATTTACCTTCATAATACATTAACAAAAAGTCACATAACATAGAATACCAAATCTCATAAAAAAGCACAAATATTATAATAAATTATTATTTAAATAAATAATTTTAATATTAATTTTTTCACATCATAAGCTCTATATATTTTGGTGATTACAAATACAGAATGCCTCTCTGATCCAGATGAAATTTTAAATAATTGTCATCTTAAGAATATTTCCAAAAGTCGAATACCACAAAACATTAGGTGGGTTCACTTTCTATGTGACTAAAACTTTGTTAACTGAATTATCAGCGAAATCTGAAAGGACATATTCATACGTTCCGCGTGTTGGATTATTTTAAATCAGAAAAAAACAGAGAAAAAGAAATAGGGTCATGTAATTTTGGATAGTTTTATCTTTCATCTCCCTGATAAACAGTGGGAAGGTATTGAACCGACCATCCAAGACATTATCACCGCCAAACCAAACCAGAGCATCTTCAGAAACGAACTAATCAACAATTCGTAGCCGTTCAAACAATTTCCCTTCAATCGCCTTCTTCATCGCCATCATCGGATTTATGTCTCCATTGCTTTCCACGAACAATTTCAGCTGGTTCTTCGAGAAACCGCTTACCATTGCCACACCCTCTTCCTCCTTCAAAACTGGCGTGCTTCTCGAATCTCTCAGATTCCAGAACACGATCCTCGGAGGCACTCCATATCCCGCGTCTCTGAATTTATTCTTGATTACCATGTAATCTGTTTTCCATGGATTTGCTGAAGCTTGGTCAAATTCCATGTCACTGAAAACCAGAAGTTGCTTTATCATCTTCTCAGGTTCTAGTCTGCATTTCACTGCCATATTCAATATCACATCGAACACCTTTTGGAAATCGGTATTCATTCCCCAATCCATGCTCTGTGTGAATGTATATTTTTCGACGAGGGAATTCCCTGTAACCAAATGTAGTTGAGGACTCTCGCTGAAAGTCATAACATGGCCTTTCCACGGCTCCTCGCTTATTTCGGAAACCAACAATCCAAGCGCTATGCAGACCTCCATGGGAGTTCCGGACATGCTCCCTGAAACGTCACAGACCGCCAAGGTGTTAGAAAACTTTCCTTCTTTCTTCATGTCTTCCACCATTCGCTTCCACTGCATTTCCGCAACTGATGCCGCTGCAGAACCATTGGACTCGAGCGCTTGTTCAATAATTTCGTGGGGAAGCAAAGCTCCGGCCGCTATTTTCTTCTTCCCCGCTTCCACATCCTCCAAATAGACCGTGAATCTGGCGGCATCGTGCTTCAGAAAGATGTCCTTGTAATTTTTCATGGCGACAGAGGCCACTCTTTCATAAGGGAGTTCGCCCCACAAATTGGAACTCATGTAAACCTCCGGAGTGGAACCAAAACCTGTTTCCTCAACCTATCGCGGGCTTTGTAAACATAATGTCTATCTTCTTCAGTATTGAAGTCCTCCCGAGGAAAGAGCCTGCGTGCAATATTTTCACAGAGTAGAGTTGAACGATCGTAGGACGAATCTAAGGAAGGGCACCACTTTCCGGCTAAGCTTATGCCTTTCACTTTCCCCAACTTGAGCGCCTCCAAGTCTTTAGATAGCAAAGTGGCCAAAATCTCAGCGATTTGATCATGCAATGCTCTGTAATGGGAATCCTCCAGGTACCGTTTCAGAGCTAAGTTCGCTGCTTCGAGCCGCTTTTCTTTCCTAATGACGCGCGCCCTTTCTCTTTGGATTTTTCCATTTGATAAATCCGCAGCAATTCGCTCTTCTCTTGGCCTAAGCGTGCCAAGCTTTTTAGCTTCCCTTGCAGCAGCACCCTTGCGAGCGAAATAACCCAGCGGGCCTCCTACTCTTCGCTTAAATCTCATCTGTCTAGGTTCAGATTTAGACTTTGCCTTTGCCTTTGCCTTTGCCTTTGCACTCCGGACTTTTTCCTTGTGTCTGATTTTTTCGGCCGTCCGTTTTTCCGTAGCTTCAGATCCCTGTAGCAGGCGAACAAGTATCTCAGGAAGATCTTTGAAATAACCAAATTGAGCGATGTTGTCGACATTGGCAGCCAGAGTGTTGGGGTGATGCGAATGAATCCAGCAGGCCGCGGCGTAGAAGCTCTCCCGGTCCGATTTGCCTGTTCCTCGTACGCCTCGCAGTTGACAAACTAGCTTTAACGTTGTTAGTGGATCTTTGTTCCATGCGGCTTCCAGCAGTTCAGTGACTTTATCGGAGGGAGTATCGGGCACAACTTGGAAGAAGAAATCGAGCAGGGGATTGCCAGATGTTAAGAAGGTCGGAGAGAAATTCTCCGTCATCCCCATATAAAGGAACTCGCGCGCAGTATCACTATCTGGCTGTAATTCCTTCATACCGTTTCTCAACATATCGATGAAGTCGTCTCCAGTGGTCAGAGGAGTTGTTTCTTCATCTTGGGAGGTACGATCAGCCAAAGGAATGTAATTGCAGAGCTCTGGAGGGCCAAGGATAAGGTCGCTTCCAGACAGAACAGCAGCCATGGAAAATTGGATAGTCGTAATGGACGCGGGTAATGGACGCAGTGAAAAGACAATTATGTAAAGGACGTTTGAAAAACCAGGTTGCAGTGGAGAGAATGTGTTGTATACCGGGTTTTTATAGTTGATGTATACGAAACTTGCTGCGCAAGAAACGTGGTGTCCAAGAAACGTGGTGCCCACGAAATGGCCGACTCCAGTGTCCCACGAACATGACCGACTCCATCGCAGCGAATATTTGTGAAAATTCGCCGCATTCTATGCTGTTATATATATATATATATATATATATATATATATATATATATATATTTTTTAATATTTTTAAAGGTTTTGTGGCCATAATCCAGCGGTAGGAATTTGTTTAACTATAAGTTTTGAGTCGTCAAATCTCCATAATTCAGGAGTAGGAATTTATTTGAACAAAAAGTTCTAGTTGTGAATTTTGTAAAGTTTTGTGGCCATGTTTTCCCTAGTTTTCCTTATCTGTAAATTCTTAGTAATTTAGTGATAAGAATTTGTTTGAATAAAAAAAACTTTAGTTCTGAACTCTCAATAACTAAATTTATATATCGAATTAAAATTTTATTTTAAATAAAAATAAATAAAAATGGACTTTAAAAAATGTTTTTGCCAGTTCCAACTAAAGTCACGAAAATACACCGCGCCTTAAAATTCACTTCGCACATCTGTTGTTTTGCAATCCAATCTCAATTTGTCACTGAACCATTCTTAAACTGAACCTTAACGCGAGTCATCCTCGAATCGCATACGTGTCCAAAAACGCCACCCTAAGTTGTCTTAGTCCATCCATTAATTCAACCGTACCACTGTCTGCGTCGCCTTTTTGTTCAGGATGACCTTAACGCTATCCACCAACGTCATCCAAAGGGAGTAAGCTAACCATTCGACGAAATGGCTTTTGGGTTTTGCGCCTCCAACGACCAGCGAATCTCTCTGGGAAATGTGGCTCCACACATCTCTCCTCTTCGTCTCTGTCTTCGTCCCACGAAACGTTCCTCTCCCCATCTCCGTCCCCGTCCCACGAAACGTTCCGTTCGAAGGAGCTCGTTTAGGAGCCACGAGCCGGCACGGGAGTGCCCATGAATGCAAATTTCCCGTGCCCACTGCAAACAGGTCGGCGAAAACTAATCGAGGGAAGATGGGGGAGAGGCGTGGAATGATCGTGTTATCGAGCCGAACATCTCCTTAACCAATGGAATGATTGAATACGACAGAATGAAAGCCATCGCTGGAATGCTCTGCTCAATTAATTGAACGAAAGTCACTGGATTGAACGAAAGGGAGAGTCGTTGGACGACTGCTGAAAACCGGTTTGGTCTATTTTTTAATTCGATGTCTGTGTATTTTTAAGTGAGAATCTCCGTTGCGCCCACTCCACCGTTGCGGCAACTCGCTTAAATAGATACTCGCGGGACCACTACTAAAAACTGGTTTGTTTTTGTTTTGTTTAGTGAATGTCTGTTTTTTAATTCGATGTCTGAGTATTTTTAAGTGAGAATTCCCTTTGCGCCCACTCCACCGTTGCAACAACTCGCTTAAACAGATACTCGCTTACAAATGGTGAAGCAAGTGAAATGGGAATCAATAATTTCCCTTCCGGTGCAAAACCCTAAAGAAAAGCTCATCTTCTTTAGGTCGGATTTAGATTGGTCTCTTGTACAAGGAAAACACATGGACTCCTTAGATCAGATTGCAAAAATTCCTTCAACCAGAATTGGAGACTTTATTAAAGGAGAGGAAATGAACCCAAATGCTCCATGTTCTTTCACCCGGGTACAAAGCAAACGCCCATGCTCAAGGCCTACTACTTCCTTGTTATATGAAGTGTAAGAATTTTTATAAATCCTATGTATATATTTTGGTATGAATAGTGCTCAAACAATTTTCATGGAATCATATGTATTGAGTTTCCAAATTTTTTTTATGCAGCTATGCTTGTTCATATGGCCCCGATGACAAAAGGAGACAAGATGAAGTGAAGCGAAAATACTCATTTGTGAAAAAGAGGGGATGTCAATGCCATTTCATTGTAAAAATTATGGTTCAAATCCCTGAAGTTGCGATAATAACATATAACATGTATGAGCATGTAGATAGCTAAGTATTGCCTTATCATGGCCAACAAGACACCTCGGGTCCTGTTAGGGTGTTGCATCAACCAAAGTTATCAAGGGACATGGTTTCCTATGTAGAGAGTTGTTTCTTTTTGGATGTGCCAGTTAACTCTGTTTGCAAAATGCATGTTAAAAAATATATTGACATGGATGTTGCAGCTCGAGATAGGGATTTTTTTTTGTGTAGAAAAGATGTTGTTAACATATATAATCGTCTAATGAAAGGAAATTATCAGTTGCATAAGAAGGATGAAATGAGTGTGAACCTTTGGTATAGGAAACACCAAAATGATTTTTTCTTTTATCAAAAGCCCAATGGTGAAGATGTCCCTTTTATAATTGGAATTCAGACGAAGTGGATGTTGGAGACCATGGTGAAGCTATCGAATAATAGCCTAATAGCCATGGATTCAACATTCAACACGAATAAGTATGGGGTAAGTGTATTAAGAATGATTAATCTAGTACAATAACTTGACTAATAATGATTGATGATCTGAAGTTGATGATCTATGTATTTTGAATGTGATAGTATCAATTGTACACAATCATCGTGTTTGGTCACCAACAAAGTGGGGTGCCAGTTGCATGGGTGGTGGCATCACGTAATACATCACAGGACATTTCGCTATGGTTGGAGCAGCTCATGCATAGGTGTCACCAAGTTGATCATAGTTGGAAAGTTAGTGCTTTCATGGTTGATGATGCATTGGCTAAAATTGGTGCTTTAAGGTAACTTCAATATTCTTATTTTACAGTGCAACTTGTATTTATTACAAAAATAACATGCTTGAAAAGAAATGAATGTGGCAGGAGAATCACAAGGTGCAATGTTATCTTGTGTGTTTGGCACGTACGTCGAGCATGGCTAAAAAATGTGAATCGATTGGCCAGTAATCCAGAAATAGCAAAAGAAATGTTTAGTGATTTGGGTTTAATTATGAATTATTGTTCCAATGTTGAAGTCGATACTGCAATTAATGCTTTCTTCAACAAATTTGCTGATCAAGAAAAGTTCCTAGACTATTTCCACAAGAATTGGGTTGTTGGTGATAAGATTTATAAGTTGAAAAACTCTTAAGCTACATTTCTCTTTCTGGTTTGAAATATGGATGAAATATCTTCATTAACCCAAATTTTATGCAATTAGGGATGTGGGTCAAAGGTTGTCGGGATTTTCCCCATGCAAATCAGGAGACAAACAATGTTGTGGAATCATATCACTATTACCTAAGACAAACTTTCTATCTGATAGAAGAAAGAAATGTTCTCGTAGGATGGATTGGTTGGTATATGCTATTCTAAAAAATGTTGAACCCTGTTATCAGTTTAAGGAAATTCTAAAAAATGAAGGATTTTTAAATAATTACAAGAAAGAAAAACAGTTGGAATCATCAATGGAAAAAGCAAAAAGAATACCAGATAGTGATTGCAGCCCTCATTCGCAAATGTCTCATGCTTTTTGGGTGAGGAGTCAATCTAAAGTTAATAAGCAATATCTTGTCACTTGTCATCGTACAAATTTCATAACTTGTGATTGCCCATGGTCTATTCATGGCAACATATGCAAGCATGCCATAAAGGTGAGTTGGTTGTGTTCCGGTTCAATGGCTTCAAACCAATTACAAAATCATCAAAGCACAACTGAGTCATACAATGACCCTCTTGAGATAAATATAGAGGCAGTATCCGATATTCTTAAAGATGCAAACACAACTGCCATGGATAGTCGCAATGTTGATGTAAATGTTGAAAAAATTGAGATGGCCAAGGAGGAGTTATTTGTCTACTTAGACTTGGTTCAAAATAGTTCTCCTGCTACTTTGACCAAGATTGAACAATTGATTGCTTTAGTTAAAAATATTTTGGATGACACCAACAATTTTCATATTATGGATTATGAATTCAAGTGTGGATTGGGTGCTTTCGAGTTGTCTTTGAAGAGGAAGAAGAGTTTCCTAAGCCCCAAAAAGAGAAGAAACACAAGGCAACACAGTGCAAGATTCGAAATTGACTTGAATATCCCGGCAGGTGAAGATGAATCGTTTCAGTTTGAAGAACTCAACAAGCGAGGTCACCCCCGTGCCAACAATGAATGGTTTTCCAGGTTTCTTGTGCACGATTTTGTTTTCAATTTGATATTAATATTTATTCCTGTATTAGCTGTATTTGATGTATCAATGTTTTGTTGACTATGTCCATGTATGTTGATAGGTGGTGAGGATATGGTTGGAGATTTCTCTAATTTGATGGAATTTTCATTTAATGTGATTAAATAACTCCATGCATTTACACTCATTCTTTTAATACATTGATTGTTTTGTAAGTCATGGAAGATAGCTTTCAAGTGGTTTTGCATACTTGCATAGTTGCATATATTGGTGTGCAAACAATAATCTGATATATAAATTCGAATAAAAACAACGGAAATGTAGCAAAATTATTAGAGGAACTACAATGAAATTGTAACTAAACATGTCAAACACAATTTTACCAGTTTTTTATAACTAACAAAACAAACTGGAGAGTTATATATTACAACATCAAATATAATGCCTTTACTGTCTATGAGTTGTAGTAACAGTGACCCAGTGTTGCAGCAATGATGATCCAGTGTGTCAGCAACTGTGAGCCAGTTTGCATAGTTTCATATATTGGTGTGCAAACAATAATCTGATAAATAAATTCGAATAAAAACAATGAAAATGTAACAAAATTATTAGAGGAACTGCAATGAAATTGTAACTAAACATGTCAAACACAATTTTACCAGTTTTTTATAACTAACAAAACAAACTAGAGAGTTATATATTACAACATCAAATATAATGCCTTTACTGTCTATGATTTGCAACAACGGTGAGTCAGTGTTGCAGCAACTGTGAGCCAGTGTGTCAGCAACTGTGAGCCAATTTGCATAGTTGTACATATATATTTTTTTCTAAATAAGACTACTTTCTATTAATGTAACATAAAAATACAAGGAGGCTCGGGCCTTTGCAGTTCTGGCCTATTTCGAAGGCATAATTCTCAAAAATATCAAAAATGGGACTGCCCACGAAGGGGAAACTAGTCCAATAAGTGGTTTTTTCGCTGCCTATAGAGAGGAAACCAGCGTTACAAATGGAAAACTGATAATTGTTTGCAGACTTTAGACAGACATTGAAACCAGAAACTAAATAGACATGCCCAAAAACCTTGGAACCAAAAACCATGGACCAGAAAGAACCTAAAAGCTTAGGTGTCATTTGGAGAGGGAGGTGTCTCTTCCATAATTAGACACCTGTACTCATCGGTTTCGTCTACTCGCGTGTCCTGAGTGGCGTCTTCTGCATTTCGAGGCGCCTTGGTATCCTGAGCTTTACCGTGAACATCTTTGCCTATCTTCCATTCATAATTGCTACTGTCGGAACCTTTGTTGCCGTTGTTGTCAGAACCTTCGCTGCGGCTGCTGGAAACAGGGTCGCTCTTCTTGGCTGCAGAAGGAGCACTTTGGTTGGAGAGTTTCTGCAATTTATTCGAGTGGAGCCCAGCCACATTGGTGGGTTCCTCTTTGAAGGAAACAGTTATGGTAGCAGTGACGCACGGGCGTTCCAGAGTGCACAGGACGTGAAATTGAGCCGAATGGGTGGAAGGCGAAGAGGCAATCATTTCCAGCTGAGGCAGCGGTGGAATTGTGGTCGTGGCAGAAGTGTGTAGAGCAGATGTACGGGGTTGGCTTGAAGTTCCAGCACGTCCGCATCCACTGCTAGTGGCTGGATATCGACCATGGGAATGCTCCAAGGAGGAGGGAGGAGTGTCAGAGTGGGACGAGGGAGAGGAATGGGTGGCTCGCCCTCTACTGCTACTGCATCTACAACGCATGCGGTGCCGAAGACGAGGCATGGTGGAGCAGTGGGGAGGGTGAGTGCTTTGAGCCGAAGAAGCAGTGGGGTGATGAAGCCAAGGGGCCGAGGGCACTGAAGCAGGGGTGAAACTGTTCGCCGAGGTGAAATTCAAATGACAGAGAAGGCTCTGCGAGAAATGGAGGCCAGGGATCACCTCAATACAGCATAGGAGACTGCAACGTCTCCCTGTAGGCGTGTGGGAGCTCGCCTCCGCAACTCCAGGGAGGAAATTGCAGCTCATAGGCTGAGGCGAAGGAGGCAGATGATCAGACAAAGGAGAAAGACAACCAGGCGGAGGAGGAAAACAACTCTGAGCATTCATTTTGAAGGGATGGCAATGGCCTTGGCAACTGAACTGAATTAAATGGTGAGTGTGGGAGAGGCTAGAGCTATTTAATGCTCGCCGTTGAGACTTATGGGTGGCCATGTGGCTATGGCACTTGCTAGCCCAAAAGCCCGCCCTCTTGTCAGCTGTGATGAACACCCACATTCGGGATGCATAGTTGCATATATTGGTGTGCAAACAATAATCTGATATATAAATTCGAATAAAAACTTTTAGCTCGTCGTAATTTGCTAGATTGATTGAGATACAAATGGACAAGGGTAACATCAAACCAAGCTTTGGAATCCAAGGACCTAGCCTTCTTGGATTCAGAGAGGGATCTCTCTAGTAGGTGCAAAGATGTGAACTTGTTTGCTGATTAGGGTTGATTTTAGGCTAGATGTTAAGTGCAGGGTATTTTGATTGTTTTTTGGTTGGGTATGATGCTCAGATAGATTAGATAGAAAACAAGGAAGATTTTAAGTCACTGGGCAATGGAGTCTAACAAGGTCATGATAAGTTCATCAATGGTTTTAAGAGTATTTGCAGGGAAATTTTAACTTGGTTGGTGGATCTTTGAGGTTGTGAAGAATCATGAGATGGACAATAAGCTTGAGAACAAAGAGCTAATAAAGGGCAGAACATAATCCTTTATATACCTTTAAACTGAGGGAGTTAGAAGATTTATAAGCATAGCAAGAGAATCAAAGGCATAAGCAAAACCTAATCCATTTGATTTTAGACTGGAAGCAGATAATCATCCAAGACAAACATTCAAATGAAATATAGAAAGGCAAGAAAATTATTCAAATTTCATAGATTTCATCATCAAGAGCAGAAAATATTTAAGATGCACAAATAACTATAACAATAGCAGGAGAGAAAACCCTGAACATCCAAGTTATAGCTATGAAGTTTCCTTGAAACAAATTTAGCTAAGTAAAGGCAAATAGCATGATTGAAACAAACTTCTTTGATAAACCTAGGCAAAGATGTTTTAAAGAGATGATTACAAGAATATAGTATTTAGTGGCAACAAATATGCAGGGCTAGCCATGAATCATGTCGAAACCAACTAATCTAAACCATTCAAGAAAATAGACAAGCATAAGAAATCCTTAGAGAGCAAAAATATGAATTCTCTAATATATATTAGCAGAGGAAAACATTAAGGCAGTGAAAGAAACAAACAGACCTAAGGTGCCTTTAGCAAACATGTCTTAGTCTAAATTATTTGTCCTACTGCAACATAGCAAGATGGAAACATAATGAAAACTAGAAAACATGAACAAAAGATAAACACATCACCATCAACCAGGCTTATGGATCCTGCAAACAATCCTCCTCCATCAACAAACAAATCAGGTCATGCATGAGCTCCAAGACATCAAATTCTTTTCAAAACTCCAAGAGACTATGTATTGCTTCAGAATAAGTCATCAAAATCCAACCAAATACATAAAAGTCTCATGCTCTATTTATGGAGCAATTGAGGAGGTGGAAACCCTAAGAGGCTTCCAGAAACTTTAATTTAGTCATAAATGTCATAAATGTGCTTAATGACCATGCAAGGCCCAAGACACATAATAGATAAGGAAATAAATTAAAAACATCAAGAATTGGGAGTAGGAGATAGTGGAATTTCAATAATTGAGTGAGGGGAAGGGGTCCAAAAGGTCAAAACACAGGCCTAGTCTCAAAAAATGTCAAATTGTGGCAATAGACTAGGTTTTGTAGAAAAATGATGATTTTGAGGGATGGGAGTGATGGGGAGTGTTTGTGAAGGTATATTAAGGATAGGAGGAGGTGTAAGAGAATCAATATACAAGCCTTGTTGATGATTTAATCATGGAGGTCGTGAAACCAAGAAAATTTCCCTCAAAAACCCTAGTTTTCCTGTCTCCCTTGTTGGAAGATGCCATAATTGAGTAGCAGACCTCTTACCTTACCAATTTCTTATGCTAGTTGTCCTCTTATTACTTCTGCAAAAGTTTCAAGATAGCCCATTACCTTGTGTGCAAACTTTTGACGTTGAATGGTAGTCTTTTTCGAGATGATGACCTTGAAAAACATGAAACCCTAATTGACCTAGTGGGGATTCTTTGACCTCCCTTTGACTGAAAATTGGTTTGGAATATTCAAGTGTAAAAAAAGAATATTGAAAAAGTGGTGTATTGAAGATCCAAAATATAATGTACTTGATTTATCTAAAGAGTCTACAGAGATAGTTTAGGGACCATCAATGCTTGAGGGACTTGGGGATCATGGGCATGAGTTAATCTTGTAGGAAACCCTAGGTGGCAAATGGAGTTATGGGTAAGGCAAAAACAAAGTGATGGGGTTATAGGTGGGAAAAATAGGATGTAGATGAGTGGCATAAGCCTATGAGGTGTTTTTTAGAAGTGGTAGGTTGACCATGGAATGACAAAATAGTAGAATAGTAAAAAGTTGCTCTAAGGATAATGAAGGTAGTGAGATTTCTAGAACTCACAATGTTGATGAACTTTGTTTCTAGAAATCTAGGATAGACATTTAGACATCTACAAAGGAAAAACAATTACTGATGACTAACAAAAACAATAGAAATGTAACAAAATTATTAGAGGAACTGCAATGAAATTCTGACTAAACATGTCAAACACAATTTTACCAGTTTTTTATAACTAACAAAACAAACTGGAGAGTTATATATTACAACATCAAATATAATGCCTTTACTATCTATGAGTTGCAGCAACGGTGAGCCAGTGTTGCAGCAACTCTTACCCAGTGTTGTAGCAACGGTGACCCAGTGTGTCAGCAATTGTGAGCCAGTGTGTCATCAACTGTGAGCTAGTTTGCATAGTTGCATATATTGGTGTGCAAACAATAATCTGATATATAAATTCTAATAAAAAAAATGGAAATGTAACAAAATTATTAGAGGAACTGCAATGAAATTGTAACTAAACATGTGAAACACAATTTTACCAGTTTTTTATAGCTAACAAAACAAACTGGAGAGTTATATATTACAACATCAAATATAATGCCTTTACTGTCTATGAGTTACCGCAACGGTAAGCCAGTGTTGCAGCAACGCTGACCTAGTGTGTCAGCAACTGTGAGCCAGTGTGTCAGCAACTGTGAGCCAGTGTGTCAGCAACGGTGACCCAGTCTATCAATTTGAATCTGTGAATGAAGTGGGACATTCATGAAGATTGCTGATACAATAATCATTATTTCCTGGTTCATCGGGACGAAGATATCCTCCTGTCTCCATACTTATATTCCAGCAATCAAATTCTTCTTTTTTTGTCAGCGTATATTTCCTTTTATATACCCTTGTTGGAAGCTAGATCATTGGATACCGAAATCTAAGACCTATTTAGTGATTCCCACACTGTCCCATAGCAATAATATACTGAGAAACCCTTGTTAAGGTTGTCTTTAAGTTGAGGTAGTTAAATGGATCTTTATTTCGGGGTTGTTTTCCCATGCTATCCCACCTTGCTTTACATCCTCCCTGTGCCTTATTTCCAATAATTGAATATGGTGTGCACAATATGCAATGGTCATCTCCCTGTTCTCGGAGATAACCTCTACCACTTCTGGAGATTTGATGTATTTTTTAAGTTCTTTTATCACCTCCACAGGTTTGGGATGTTCTCGTCTAACCCACAGAAGGCTCTCAGAATTATGCAAATAAATGTTCAGATCATCCAACCAACTGGCCTGATTTCTCAAATACGATACAAATGCCCTCAATTGGACATCCCTTGTAACATAGTTGGGATTCCATTTTGTATTATAAGGTACCAAAAAATTATGTTGGTACAGTTCACAGAGCAAGTCTTTCTCTTGATTACAAATTGACATATATGCCTCCTCGAAACAATAACTACTTTCAACCCAGAGAGGGATATTTTGGATGATAGCATTATTTTTAAATATCATGATTTTTTCAGTCAAGTACACGTTGTAATTGGTTGAAGGAGCCTTGCAAGCAAGCACACCATCCATTAGCTGTCCGAGTTCTTGCTTATCCTTCTCCAACTTGGTCACTCTCCTTTCCAGCTTAGCCACTGTTTTTTTATGTCTTCGTAAAACTTTGTTTTGATATTCTTCTTCAAATATCTTAGCAAGGTCAAGAAGTGATTTGTTGTGCACACTGTAAGGTTCTTCATCATATTTTTGCTCACAAAATGTCTTTGGTCAGTTTGATCTCTAGTTCCTCATCCTCTGTTAGTTTCAGTTCTGGTTGTTGTTCCTCTATGTCTATACCCATTTCTTTTGTATCTTTGATATGTAATTCTTATTCCTCTGTATGGATAGCTGTGATTTTGGTATGGGACAATGTCATCAGTCTATTTTTTTCCAAGGGGTATATCTTGTTGGACCCTGGGAGAAGGAATACCTATGTCATCAATGGGTATGGACTCTGCAAATTCAATGTCATCAGTCTATTTTTTTCCAAGGGGTATATCTTGTTGGACCCTGGGAGAAGGAATACCTATGTCATCGGTGGGTATGGACTCTGCAACTTGGGCCAAGAAATCTAATCTATCAAAAGTTTCTTTTTGTCTGAGCTCATTTGTTAGGGTTTTAAATTTGATCTTTATTTGTTTGTTTTTCATCTGGAGAGTCCTATTCTTCCTTAACAATGAAATATACAGAGGAATATGTTTACAGGTACTTACTTTTGCAATGTGCTTCTTTCTCAATTCTGGTGGTTCAGTTGGTTGGTCCTCTTGATCATCCCCAAACAATTCTGGTTGTGCAATTGATTGATCCTCCTGATCATCACCATACAATTTTGGTTGTGCAGTTGGTTGGTCTCCTGATCATCCCCAAACAATTTGGGTTGTGCAATTGATTAGCCCAACACTTTTTCCCTATACAATTGTTGGTACTCCTCTTCATCCACATACAAAATTTGGATTGAGATAAGGCCATATGAGCGGTACCATTCACTTAGTCCCGCTATGTATTCATAGTCAGAATCAAGAGAGGGAAGCTTATCAACTTGTTCTTTTTTGTCAGCAAGCTGGCCTAATCCTTCTTCCATGCATCCTTGTTTTGTAACAACGGGGAGGGTTTGAGGAACTGGAGCATAACGAACTCTCTTTCCCCTGTTCTTCTGGGCTTTTGGCACTGCTGCTGGGCATTTCCTGTATCCTTTCAATCTTTTGGTCATAGGTTTACTCCCAAATATTTGTACTTCATCATCATCATCTTGGCCATCTCCTTTATGTGCAGCTTTAGCAGCAGAAACCCTAGAAACCCTCCTAGTTTGAACACATGGCGGCTCAGTTGCCATATGGAAAGGTTCTGTGGGAATTTCTGTAGGTGGGAGGTGATGGGTCAGAGTTGCTGCTAAGGGGTCATGGGGTGGAGTTGCCGCTGAGGGGTCATGGGGTGGAGTTGCCGTTGAGGGGTCATGGGGTGGAGTTGTCGTTGAGGAGTCATGGGGTGGAGTTGCCGCTGAGAGGGCATGGGGTGGAGTTGCCACTGAGAGGGCACGACGCGGAGTTGCAGCTGGGGGGTCATGGGGTGGAGTTGAAGCTTGGAGGTCATGGGGTGGAGTCACAGCTTCAACATGCAATGGCCTTCCAACTACTTCATCCCATGTTCTCCCTTCCTTTTGTAGCACAACAACCACCAAAATTTTAACAAGGCATTGGTGGGAAAGGATTTCGAGTGGCCATTTTGATTTCTACACACCACGGACCATTTGGTCTAGGGTTTTTGTAAGAAAGAAAGGCATGTTAAGCAACCTGCCATGACGCAGGTGGTCTAACAAGTGGAGGTGCTCATAATAAATAACCACATACCTTCCTTCACAAGTGAAAAATCTCTGGACAAGGAATGCAGCATCCGACCAGGGTTGTGCTAATGACTTCCTCTCATATCTTGAGCCACTCTTGATCAGTCGTTCATCTACCTCAAGGAAATTCCTCACAATATCAATTGGGGTTTTCGGGGTGCAAACCACTTTTCTCCCATCTGGAGTAACCGTGACACTTCAGAAATCGCCTCTTCTGTCGCATGCACCACTATCCATGCTACCTCTGATCTACCCTCCCTGTAATGCATGGAAAATTATAGGGCTATGTCATTGTTATGCCCCTGAAACCTGCGAATATAATCTATCCAGCTGGCTTGTTCAAATATTTTTTTAATGGGTGGATATGCGTCTAACAATTCTTCGACACTTCCATGGCGTACTCTTGCACCTCCCATCTCTAGCCAGAGTTCAGAGCGGCTCTGGTTGTGTTAGCTGTTTGCAAGAAATTGAATGTAGGACAATGGTGCAATGGAAGAGTTGGGGTAATGGGTACAATAATAAATTAATAATGGGGATGGGTTATTTATGGCGGTGCCCGTATGAAGACACGTGTTGCCGCAAGGGGTCGAGAAATAGATATTGAAGCTTTTTAAAACATATCTTGGAAATAGGAGATTGAAGCTACTTTAATTTTAAAAAATTAAAATTAAAATATATAAATATGTATCAATATGCTTGGTAAGATGTGAAAATAAAGAGTTCATGTTGTAACAATTCATTCCATTATGAAATTTTTGACCTATCTACTAACACCACATGTGCATTTTTTCATAATCAAAAGATTGACTTTTTATTAAAACTTTAGGAAAATTTTATATGAGATTCTCAAGACAACAGACCTTCAATCTTGAGATCAATAGTCTCTGTATGGCTTGATTTCATATAAACATGTTATGATGGGGATGAATGTTCCCCTTTATAATTCCATGTGAAGCTAACTTTTCAATTCATTCAAATCATAAAATCATATATACCTTAATGCTTTTCAAAGCATATCCCCTGGCATTATGCACTTGCATTGGTACCTGTGTGGGTTCTGTTCTTAGTACATAACAATGTTAAAGAGTTGGATTGTCAAGATAACTTCATTTATTTGCAAGTTCTTCATATTATTTTTTCTATTTGCAGGGTAAGCTGTTGTTGCTGTCATGGATGTCAAAACGTGCTCCATTTCAAAACACCTGGCCTTGTGGATGTAGATGTTGATGAAGGAGAAATTCACAACAATTGGATTTTTGTTTTGGATATTTATACATTTTTTCCCCTTAAATGAGGTTGGATCTATGGATTGCAAAAGTGCAAGATGTCACATTTGCATTTTGCATTTAACCATGTAACATTTTCATTTTGCATTTAACCACGTAACAAAGGACAAATAATGATTGATATATAAGCTATCTTGGTTGGCTTGTAACCAAGGGTATCTCACATAATTTCTTAATGAAGTTCATAATTTCACACAAGAATTAGAGCTCATTATAGTAAAAAAAGAGGCTTGTATAAATTATGGGAGCATGTGCTGCTCATGGATAATGAATTTTTCAATGTTCATAGAAGTTGGAATTGTGAAGGTGTATTGAAGGCATTATAATGAATAAATAGGGAATCCTCTATTTGCTGATAAAACTATTAAATACATGACAATGCTTCTGTACATGTGCCAACACAATTTAATGAGATTGGAATTTGACTTCTAGAATAAAAGGTATAATAAAAGCATCCATCACATAATCTCATGACATAAATAAACTGTATTAAAAATGTAATTCCATTAATAGTATTACTGAAAAATACATTTTCTACATACATGTGTTGAGATATAAGACCAAAAAATAGTGAGGCCATCTATAAAAAACAACTCATACAAAAATGATGGAGATCAGGTTGCTCCAATCTATCTCAAAAAATATGAACACAATAATACTACTCCCTCCATAATAACCCCAATCCTAATCAAAGAAAAAATCCATTCATTAATAGGCAATCTATAACGATGCCTATCAATAATAATTGGAGCACATGTTGGCTCCAGAAATCTACCACATCCACGTCCTTTGGATGCTGCTTCAGAAAGTATTGAATCACAAACCCTTTAGACATCAAATTGGTACATAATCTCAAAACCGTGGAATTGTGCAGCAATGGATTTTGCTTGCTAGGGAAGGGGATTTAGGTTAGGTCTTCTAACTTGGAAGGTGCCATTCATCTGGTTGATGATTAGCTCGGAGTTAGTGTAAGTGATAATGTTATTTGCACCATAACTCCATGCAGTTGTGAGGCCCTCTATCAATGCATGATAGTATGCCTCATTATTCGTTGTAATCCCAGGTATTTGTCTACTATTTTGATAAACTTGGCTCAGGGTTTCATTCTGAAGCAAGAACCTTGTCCGTGCATTCCCTGGATTTAGATGGCACCATATCTGGATAGCCAGGACCCATTTTTCAACCATATGCAAAACAAGAAAATACAAAATAAATACCACTCTCTTTACAAAATAAATACAAAATGAAGTTTGAAATATAAATAAAAATTTAATTAATTTCAGTTGCGACAACACACTTAAAGTGGTGGCAACTCGCTGTTATAGCTCTCTCTACAAAATAAATACAAAATGAAGTTTGCAATACACATAAAAAATTAATTAATTTCAGTTGCGGCAACACACTTACAGTGGCGGAAACACACTTACAATGGTAGCAACTCGATGTTACAACTCTCTCTACAAAATAAATACAAAATGAAGTTTGCAATATAAATAAAAATTTAAATAATTTCAGTTGCAGCAACACACTTACAGTGGCGGAAACACACTTACAGTGGCGACAACTCGCTGTTATAGTGGCGGCAACAACGAGTTGCCGCCACTGCTAAAAATTTAAATTTATAGTCGCGGCAACTCGTTGTTGACGCTACTGCAACAACGAGTAGTTACAATGGTGGCAACACACTGTTACAGTGGCGAAAACTCGTTGTTGTCGCCATTGTTTAAAATTTAAATTTATAGTCGCGGAAACTCGTTGTTGCCGCTACTGAAACAACGAGTTGCCGCTCTCTACGAAATAAATAAAAAATGAAGTTTGCAATTTTGTTCATATAAATAAAAATTGGAATTTACAGCAGTTGCGGCAATACACTGTTACAGTGTTGCCGCTACTGCAACGGCGAGTTGCCGCCATTGCTCAAAAATCAAATTTGCAGGCAACAGCGAGTTATAAAAAGGAGGCCATTCCGTCGAATAAAAAGGAGGAAAGTTTACTTACCTTTCCTATTGCTAATGCTACTTGTCCTTCTCCACGAATGGTGTGGAGAAATAAAAAATACAGCATCAATGAACAAATACAGAATTTTCGAAACAACCTGCTGCTCTGCTCTGCTACTGCTGGTCCTCACTGTGAGTCTTGAAGGTTTCTCTGCTGGTCTGATCTTCTGGTTCTTTCTTTCAGAGTAGCAGGGGTAGTGGAGACATATATGTCAATTTGCTACTAGGATACTACATATATGTCAATTGAAATTTACTACTGAGCAGGGGTAGTAGAGGCATATATGTCAGTTGACATTTGCTATTGCTCTATTCTGTTCTGCTCTGTTGATAAGAAAGAACCAGGGGTAGCGGCTCTGCTTTGCTCTGTTCAATTTCTTGGCTCTTGACGGAATGCAGAAATGCTCTCGACAGAATGACTCGACACAATGGTGGGTCGACAGAATGAATAAGGAGAAGTTGTGGATGCAAAAATTTGAAATGGCATTTGGACGAAAACTATGTAGCTCTGGTAGGTAGCAGCCATTACTCCCGAGCGAGTCATTTGGTTCAAATTTGAAAATGTGTCACTTCGGCCCTGAAACCGGCTGCGCGAGCCCGCGTGACGGCTCGTGTGGGCATACGCGAGGGTGGATGCAAATGGGGATGGTTAGCCCGTTATGGGGACAGTTTTCGGGGCACGTTAACGGTAACATCATGGGACAGAGACAGACGGAGATGGGGAGAGGCGTGGGGCCCACGTTTGCTGGAGGGATTCGCCGGTCGCCGGGTGCGTAAAACTCAAGGCCATTCCGTCGAATGGTTAGCCCACTCCCATCCAAAGTTGTCTTAATGCCATGAGGTAGTTATACTTTTTATTAGAATTTTTTTTTGAAGGATAATCATTCATTCAGAATTCATGATTGCTTCTTGGTTCCATCCTTGTGCTTGTGTAGGAGAATGCAGACCTCCCAATGGATTAACAATAGCCCTTGATGTGGGTTTGAAGGCTAAAGAATAAATAAATAAAATTGATGAGCAAAAGAGAAGAGGGGTGGTATACGGTCATATCTTATTATCTTATATGGGTGAGATTTGAATTTTTTGGCATGCATTCACCATGGTTAGGAGCCATAACAATAAATAAAATTGATGAGCAAAAAAGGGGTGCCATAGGGTCATATTCAAGATGGGTGAGATTTGAGTTCTTTGGAATGTATTCACTAGGGTTATGAGTTATAAGAATAGTAAATTATCAATGACATTAATATTTAGTTTTTACTCTTAAACCAAATGTCGTGTTTAATTACTTTTATTTATTTATTTTTTGGACTATATAAAGATAGTAGGGTTTTATTTTATATATTAAAAAAAAAACTATTTTATTAATAAAAAATTGTAATTTTAATGTGTTAAGTTTATATAATTAAATTGTTTAAGAAGTTTGGCAAGATATTGAATATTTTAAAATATCATTTAAAGAAGGAAATATCATGATTCCAAGAAAAAGAAAAATCAAATTGTTAAATTCTAATTAAAAAAAACTATTATTAAATTGCTCTATGATATATCAGATATTTATATAAATTTAGTTTTATAACTTATTCATTATATTATTATAATGAAACAAACCATTTAAATAAACTTTTAAAATTATTTTTAATTTTGAAATAATATATCTTTATATTACGTTATATTAATAACATGAGTGACTCTAATGATTACACATATGTATTTTTTTTTCAAAAATTACAAGTTCAATCTAAAAGAGATATAATATATATCTTTTCATAAATTTGAATAATTGAGATTAAAAGTGTTAGTGACATTCATTTTGATTCAAATCATAATTAATTAATTCATGCATTTCTATAAATCTGAATAATTAAAATTAAAAATGTTAATAGCATTCATTTTGATTCAAATCATAGTTACTTAATTTAATATGATTTGAAAATGCATAATTACTACTTCTTATCTTTTAAAAATAAGTTTATTATATATTAAAAAAAAACATATTTTTTAATAAAATATAATCAGGTAGAACATTTTTTTGAAATATTTTTAATGATATTTAAAACTTGTTTTATAGAATATCTTAAAAATATGTTTTAATATTTAATGTTTAAAAGTATCTATTTCTTTTTAATAAGTTATAAATTTCAATCTATAGAGATAAAATATACAATATTTTAATGTAATTTTTCAAAAAATAAATATAATTGAAAAATTATTATTATTATTATTATTATTATTATTATTTAAAATATTATTAGTAATTTATTGGGGGGGATTTTAATTGATGATGGTAGGTGAAAATAAAATATTATGTTTCAATAGGTTCTAGTTTCAAATCTCATGTATCGCTCATGTTTATTTGTGTCATCTGCATACTAGGGCAGTGTGGTTTATCTGTGTCATCTGCATACTGGGGCAGTGTGGTTCACTTAGAGGTTAGTGTCATCTGCATACTGGCAATGTGGTTCACTTAGAGGTTTTTCCAATTCCTTTAGTTAAAAAAAAAAAAAAACTATAAAAAACTATTCTTTAAGGAGTACCTCTCTTTTGTTTACCTAATAAAAAAAAATGATAAAATAATATTAATATATAAATGAATAAATAAACAACAAAATAAAAATAATAATAGTAAATAAATAATAAATAACAAAGAAAAGATAATAATAGTAAATAAATAATAAATGTGCATGTGTAGAATGAGTAAAGTAAATAAAATGTAAAAAGGAATAAAATAACTTAGTTAAATTAAGAAAAAAGTTAAGTGAAACTTGACATAAAGAAATAAAGTTGGTATGTTGGCACATGCAAAAAAAATTGTTTCAAAAATGGAAAGGGAAGTGGAAAGGCTCCACATGGAGTTTGGAAAGAGATCATTTGTCAACATGTCAACTTTATTTTATTTATTAAGTTTTACTTAACTCAACTTTTTTCTCAATTTAACTCTCATTAATTTGATTCCTTTTTACTTTTTTTGTAACTTTACTTTGTGTCACGCAGGTGAATGGAATGGAGGTCGGTGCCACGCGGGGCGTGCACCTAACCAACCATCCTAGACACTAATGAGTAGCAGAATGCCAGTACTTGGCACGCTCAGAGATGATGGAGGTTAAAGAAAAATCTGATGGCCAGCAGTGGATGTCAGAAAAGGCTGGGGAACCACGCCGAATGCAGAGGAGGTTAATGCACAAGTTTAGCATACAAGGTAGGAAGGAAATCAACAGCCGGTTAGTAGACCTACCAGACGAAGCAGAGGGAGAGGAGCAAAGCCATCGACTGGTAAAGCGATATGTAACGGTTCTCGTCACCTTCGTATATTAATTCTCTGTACTACCCATGGTAGGTAACAATGATTGTGAGAAAATGGCTATTTCCTGTAAGAGGTTATTCTGTTAGTTGAAAAGAGTCTTTAATTGTTCTGGTTTTAAAGAAATTGAAGAAATTGAACCCTGTTTCTGTAGCCCATCCATAGGAAATTTAAAGGTCTGCTCCAAGTTAAATTCTGAAGCTTGAGAGCAATTGCACCTCTACAAAATTTTTAGAAATAGCAATGAGCCGGGGTTGCATGTCCTGCATGTAGGAAACTCCTGGCTTTATTTTCAATTTTATTTACAAACCCCCTTCACCAGCATCAAAACAGACATCATGGACATTCGCTGTCACAGATCTAAGATAGGGTCTGGGGATAGGGGGAAAGGTCGGTGTTATATGGTTTTTTCGCTTTTACTGCATAAGCATTCGTCTTACGGGAGCTGAATCCTGGACTACCATTATCGAAATGCGAAAATTGAACTTCCCATATGGCCAAAATAGGTTTACTTTACTTTGTAAGCATCTAGTCTTAATTGGAGTAGGAATGTCATAGCAGGCTTCTACTATTATGGCCCTCAACAAATTTCTTCTATAAAAGTTTCTGTCAAGGTTATTGTGTTAGTCAATTAGGCCATATAGCAGTCATCCAACTCTTCAAAACAAGCATCTCCACCAGTATGTAATGGAGTAGAAGACTCCATCACTGCCTGTAAAAATTTTCTCATTAAATTCGCTATGCAATATATAGGAATCTCTTACATTTATACAGGGTGATTAATTTCTCAAGCTGTCATGGCGAGAGGTCAATCTGGGAAACGGAAAAGTACCCGAAAAGGAAAGCAAGAACAAAGAAACCAGAAGGAGGAGGGCCCAAGTAAACGTGGCAGGAAAACTCACAAACAAGTTCTTGAAAACATCTCCGACCTCTATGAAGCTGGTAACCCAATTCAAATTTGTAATACAATCCATGGATGGGAAAGGGAGAGCTCCCATGAAGAAGAAGACATAAAGCAGCAGGAGGCAACTTTGGATTTTCTATGTGACCTAGGAAATACGAGAGGAAGAGTCTCACTATTCCATCAATCGATGAGCACATACTGGAAACTAAAATGCATCTTGGCAAAAGCTATGGAAGGAATGCAGGACACTGGAGGTAACTCATCAGTAGTAGTAGAACTGCAGCAAATAAAGAAAGAGATTCGAGATATTGCCAGCTCTCAGTACCATGTAGCAGCAAGGATTGGGAGGATCGATCGTCAAATTCAAGGGCTACAATAAGTTGAGATGTCACATTCCACTGCAAAGGACCCGACCCCAATAGATTCGTCAGATGGGTGAACCTTATGTTTCATGTTTTCGTTATTATTTTTGAATGTTTAAGGCAGAAAGCTTTTACTGTTTAAAATGTTGTTTTTATAGACAAAGTAACATAGTTATAGTGGAAAGTAGAAGGAAAAAACAATACCAATACTGGTTGGCATTTAATTCTCTAAGTTGGCCAAAAGACATGGTTTCCTTTGGGCAGGTTGAGGCTAAGTCATGCATTACTACTTGTATAGCAACTTGCTTTTTGATTAATAGAAAATAGAAAGGCTCTACGAAACTTACAAAAAAAAAAAACTTTACTTATATATATATATTAAAAAAATCATTATTTTTATTTTATTTATTTACTATTATTATATTTTATTTTTAAGGAACTTTGCTAAGATTAATCATTTAACTTTTTAATATTTTATTCATTTTTTTATTGCTTCAATTTTACCTTGTGCTTACTGTTGAACTAGTAGATCACTAGACATCAAAAATTACTTCACTATACTAGGGAAATCCCAAGGAATCTCAAGTTCCTTTTCCCAACTTTTAAAACTACGCATAAATCCTCATTAGTTTATATTAAAGCCCCAATTCTTAAACCTCATTTGCCCCAAGGCTTACATATGGTCCTACTACTTAATGACTTTTGGGATCTTGCAAGGCTGGGCCAACTCCTTCCATAACTCACTAAGGTACATAACCCTATGCATCAATGTCTCACACCACTTTTGGACTTCAACATCCCACTCTAATATTAGGCATCGACCTCCTCAAGATGGTCCCAGAACCCCTCAAAATCTATCTATCAAGAGATATACAACGAAAAAGACACACTAACATATGTAGCATTGATTGAGTATGTCCCTATCCCATAAGGTGTTACATATTCTCCCTCACAGCGATAGGCTCCCCCAAAATCATCAAATAAACTGGCCCTTTCGACCCATTGGTGGATTTCTTGTCAATCACTACATCTCAACATGCATCCAATGCATTAGTTATAACATCATTATAAAATAATCTGCATGCCAACTCTTGTGTGCCATCATGAGAACATAACATCATTGTTATCTTAACATTCTGAAAAATAAAATTGCGTGTTCATGCATGTCATAAAATTTACATGCAATAACCACATGTTTCACATCATGAAATACAATCATAATTTATAAGATCAATATATTTGTATCAAAGATATATCATAACATCATATAATAATTGGAGCCACATGTCAATATAACCTAATACCATAACATCAAAATTATGAGAATCATCTCAATAAAATACAGAGTGTAAGATCGCAAACAAAAAAAATTACCAACAAATGTGGTACATTTAGTGTTCTAATAAAATACTTTGAACAAAATCATTGAACACAAAAGGGAACTAGAAAGAAAAATGCAGTGCTTATTTATTTTATTTCCTGAAGAAAATAACACATTCCCATACAATAAGATTGGAACCCCTGCAAATTTCATGCACAACAGCTCAACAATGAGAAATATAATACATTGAAGCCCCCTTGTGAATCCTAGATGGATCCACCACACAAATGTCACCACAAGGTTTTCGTCTCGGGATCAACCTAGAATTTGCGAGGCCAAGTTATAAACAAAACACAATAAGATAGACAAACTCCTAATGATCCAAATTCCTAACTACTATCCCATTTGATAGGCTTGAGGGACTCTCTAGAAACCTTAGTTTACTATTTTACCTCGAAAAACGAAGGCAAACACTATGGGTAGATCCCATGAGAAAATACCATGGTAAGTGCAATGGGTAAATTCTGCCCATTTTGACTACATCAAGTAAAGGGAATGCTACAAATCCTCCTGCCCAAATATTGCTTGCCCTCAAGAAATACAATTCTATCTACAACAAAAGCATCTGTATATTGATACATGGATCCCATACAAAACTAGTGTGTCATTCCATGCCTCTATGATAAATGATACTGAATGGATCCTTCGATACTTGGATACCAAACAATCCTCCAACCAATCCTACCCTCAATAGATTTACTTGGATCCCAATTCCATATAAGTCTTGGGACCTATGGGTTATTATACCATTTCAACCCTCCATCAATGCCTATGCCTAAGGACCCAAGCTGCAATATGCCCCCGGCTAAGGATATCCTCCTAGGAATCATCCAACCATCGATAGAGTTTCAACTCATAATATCTCACCAATAAATCTTGTGGGAAGGATCTAATGCAGAAGTGTTTACACATGGAATAAGTCTACTATGTTAATGTTGCCTGATGGTAAACTCATGATGTTTCACTCGGTCACCCAAATTTATCCATTTGGATAATTCTGTATTGTTATCCCTAATGTATAAAAGCGGGTTGGTAGTGTTGCAAGCCTTATCTATGTACTCCTGTAGAGGGCTGCTCTAGAACTCCCAACTGTGCTTCTCTTGTTGCCTTGTTAGGGACTTAAGTTATTCCTCAACACTAGACAAATTGGTCGTTGATTCGATATATACCCCTATGAGCTCCTAAATTTTCCTATTCTCATGTAGGATAGTGTCTCGGACTGTCCAAAATTTCTGCTTCAACATCATAAGATCTATCTTGAAATGCATGACCATTTCCTGAAAGTCCTCTACTGGAAATTTTGGTGCCATGTTGAAATTCTTTGTATTTGTCTGCATTAGATGCTCAACTATCACAGCTCCAACTTGAACCTTTGACCGACTCTCCAAAAATGGTTCATCATGCATACTATATTTGTCATGTTGCCCTTCATGATCATTCTCATCATGTCAATTTATTACTACTGGCTCCTCACTTTAGTCTCCTTGATTGTCTTCCTTCTTGCCTTATCCACGTGTGTGGATAATCTATTGTTCATCCTCTCTTGTTAAATATGGATGCACTGGTGTACTGCTATATACACTTTATTACTCATACTCTTCATCGATGTCCTATTGGAGATGTATGGACTCAACTATAAAAGAGTCTACCACATCGTTAGGAATAATCACCTTCTTCCTTTCCCCATGTATTTTGTCAAGCTAACTGGTTAACATCAATTTTTCCTGGAAGTCTATCTGAGAAACATTGAGTTGTTGCTCACCATCTGTACTTGATTGCTCGGATTCTTCATGGGTTTTCTCTTGAAAACCGATGAACCCAACTATAGATTAATCCCCATGATCTGAAGGGGTCTCCAACTATTATTCCCTTGCTTCTTCTTCCCTATCACCTGAGCATGAATGGTTAGGTGTCAATGGTCCCTTGCAGATAAAACATAGTCCTCTCCTTATTAGTTATTTTTTTCTACAAGTTTTACTACCTTTGTTCTTGCTTCCTCCATCAATCCTTTTAAGATCCTTCTTAGTCAACACGCTTCTTAACATTTTTATGTTTTGCATGAACAAATTCTCCACTAGATCATAGGCGACTAGTGATACAATTAGTTCCTTCCTCCAAATGGTCAAGAGGTTGGATCCCAGTATCTTTCAGATGTCGACATCTCCTTCTAAGAACAATGACATAATATTTTGCATGCTTGTTTTGACATGATCTGGATGAGTTGATATAATGCTGGTATAAAAATTATGGAACACCTGAAATATTAATTTGTCACATTCCAGATTTATCATGAATGTGCCAAAGCTAAACTCTTCCATGATTTCTAAGATTGTGCACTGCTTCTGAAAGGTAGGAAGCATGATGTCGTTCAACCCCTAAAGGGCTTCTACTATCAGGTGCAAAGTCTCTCTCATGATATCATTATTGTAAGGTAGTAGAAGTGATGATAAATCTATGATCCTGCGGAGGAAAGAAGTAACTGTGAGTCTAGCCTCTTCACAAGGATGCTCCCAGAGTTTAGGTTTTATTAATGCAAGCATGGATGGCTTGAGAACCCAACTGAGATTCTTCCATTCTAGCTGCGCCACCCTGGACATACATGTGTCTAATTCATCCAACCTATAAAGGTCTATGTCTCACTTTGTTTGTTGCAATTCTGATCCAAATGTGAAGATCTTATCCCCTCTTACGTGTCCTTCCTTCGCTTCCCATGGGTGCTTCGGTTGCAGAATGAGATGGAATCTTTTCGAGAATGGTCCACTTCTTTTATCATCATTTTGTTCTAAGGAGGTATTGATGCGTAAAAGCCATATATGCTCACTATTTCATCAAGAAGTTTTTGGGTGTTTTCCAAGGTCTCTTCAAGACATCCCATCTTCTCACATACCAAAACAAGTAAATATAGGGAGATTACATCAACATTTTGTTAATCATTTCACTTCCAATTTAGCCCATAGACTTGGAAGATAATAACTAGGAATAAAATGATTTTCCTACATTTTCTTCTCTCTTTTAGTTTCCTTTGTTTATTTTTTTAATTTGTATTTTTAAATTAATTATTATATACAATACAATAAACCCTTATATCTCCCATAAGTAATATATCTCTACTATACAAGTGTCTAGGTATCAAAAAATTTCTACTTGTTGCACACCAATATCATAAATATTTTGCAATGTTGCACACAACATGAACCCTATGCAATATCCAATTTCATTATTACCCAATGGTGGGTGTGTCTACACAACTATAGCAAGTGGATGGATGCACCGATAAATATGATCCACTCTCATCGACTGGCTACTAATATGTTGCCCTTCCGTCTCCCTCCACAACCTCAGAAATTTGCCTGCGACTATTGTGAGGACTTGATGTTGTATAAAAAATCTCGATGTTGGTGATTAGCCCTCCAGTCACCGTGGCCCTTTACTGACGTACATGTGTGCCTCAACAATGAAGCTCCTTGTCTACACCCTCAAATTGGTGATGCGGTCCAACCTGTCCCCTCGTGTGGCACGTTGTGCACCTGGCATGGGGTCAACTTTGTTGGGTTTTAGATATGGAAAAATTTCTTATGGCACCCACACCCTCCTCGTTATAAGTGGTAGATATGCATGCGACTCTAGAAGGAATGTTACCCGCCTTGCTGCAATCTAGCCCAGCGTATTGCTTATTTAAATGACATAGGGTTTACAATAATGTAAATAGGCCCAACATATTGCATAAAATATAACATTGGATTTAGCTCTCTCCAATCATTGGGTTTCGTTGGTGCTGCAGTAAAAACAATTTAATTGGCTTAGTTGTAGTAACCTTGGAATGTCTTTGCATATGGCTCTGCAATAGTATGGTCTATTGGCCTTCGTAATCTAGGGGATAATTGGTATTTGACCTTACACTTTATTCTTATGGAAATTTATGGCTCCCGAGCCATAAATTGCATGTGGACCATAGGCTCGGTGAGGTGTGAAGCTTCACGAATTCTGATGGAAAATTTCCTGTGGGTCACACACAATTGAAATTTTGTAGCTTTTTAATGCGTTGCACATCTCTCCTTTGAATCTTTTCAACACTACGCAATCATCACCATTCCAGTATTAATATTTTATTGTGATAGTTGTGTTTCATGTTGACGATGATATTATTTGAATCTACACACTACTGCGTTGCCATTCAGTCTACACTAAACATGTCGACCTCAACAGTGATACAAGAAACATATATGTATGTAGTCTTAGAAAACTCTACATCATAAAGTACCAATTCATGTTTGAAGCACTATTTTCCAGCGGATTTAATTTCAAATTAAAATCATTGAGATCACTCTCTTTGTCGCTTCATAAATATAATAAAGACCTTATAGCTAAGATTGGCAGTGCACGGTTGCTTATGTCTTCAACTTATCATCTGACCACTAAGTTGGCTTCTTGGATTGACACCTAATGGATCTATCCCTTAATGTACAAGTTACTTAATGTTTTGATGGGTCTTCCCTTGAGAGCTTAGGGGTTCCCCTTATGAAGATTGTTATGGATTTCCAAACGTTGCTTATGCATGCTCCCTTAAAGATTTAATGTGAGGAGGAAATATATGTTGTCCCAATGCTCAAAACACATCCAACTTAGAGAGAAAACCCGCAATTAGTAATAGAGATAATATTCGACTGAGAATGAAGGAGACCTTGGTCCCAAATACACAGTGAATTTGACCAGTTTAGGGAATGAAGGTGAATATATTAGCTAGTGGTGAAATTTGCAACAAGAAATATAATGGAAACAAGAAGAGGCTTCTAATTTAATTTCCCCTTAATTAAATTTGAAGTAAATTGTAATTCCACATCACATGGCAACTTGTACAAGTTAAATAAGTTATGAAGACTTAGTTATTTTAGTTAATTTGAGTTGAGGGTCAAAATAGAGGCATGTAGAGTGTCTCCTACTTTATAGGAGCCCTAGTTGAGTTTATTTTGAGTTGTAATTAATTAACTTAATTTATTTGAGTTAAAATAAATTTAACTAGTTCTAACTGATGGAGGAACTAGTGACAGGTTAAGTGAGTTAAATTAGATTTAATTCACATGCAGTCATCAATCATATAATTGATAATTCATTCATAAATAACTCATGCATGTCAGTTCTGAGGAAGACCCAGTTGAGATTGGAGTTAAAGGGAAGTGTACTATCAGTTGTATAATCAGAAAACTGTACAAGTGGTGCATGGAGTCAGAGGAAGAGCCTTGATGTATTGCGCAATAATTAATGGGAATTTCCTTGTTAATAGGGGCCTAATTACCCAAGAAAGTGCACAAGGAAATAGGGAATCCTGAGGCCAAGAATTTGGTTAAGTATTGAACCAAGATTTCTTATGAATTAGTGAGACAGACAAAGATAGTGCAGAGAGCTCTTAATATTGAGAGAAGCATTGTATTATTCTCATATTATTTGACTTATGCAATATACAGATAGCGGGTTTTTTAGCTGAGGCTTTCCATAGATAAAGATTTGTGTTGTACGACTGAAATTTTGTCTCTTTCTTATTCATGTGATTTTGCGTTCGTAATTGGTTTCCACAATTTGTCAAGTAGATTCGTGTATTTTGTTTTAGCATATTACAAATATAAGTTTGAATCTACGTGGAATTTCTACATGGTATCAAATTAGGAATCACTATATAAGAGAAGAATATGAGTTTTTTTTGTGCAGGTGAATCAAATTTGCAAATCTACTCTTCAAGACCAGAAACATGATCATGATGTCTTTCTCTGGATTGAGACTTGAATATGCCCTTAAGGGTAGTTCGAATTACATAGCTTGGAAGGACATGATGGAAGCAATGTTGGAAGAAATCGAGCTGAAGGAGTTCATAGAAAATGATACTCCTAAGCCTACAACAAAAATTCTTAATATCTGGAAGCATGGAAGAAGAACACAAAAAAGGAAAGAAGGATTTTGTTAGAAGGAGTTCGATATCATATTATCTCAAACCTACATGGAAAGGAAAATCCATATGCTATGTGGAAGGCCTTTGCAAATTTGTTTTAGAACAACAATGACCACAACAAGCTGGCGCTAAAGGAAAAGCTAAAAAAAATCAAGATGGAGGAGAGCGACACAATACCAAAGTACTTAACCAAGTTCACCCAATGTCAGGATGATTTTGGAAGTGTTGGCGTTACCATTTACAAGGATGATCTGGTGAGTCTATCATTCTATGCCTTCCCAAGCGCTAGCATAGCTACCAGGATTTGGTAAATTTGAGGGAGAAGCTACTAGAGTGGGAGTGATTGTGGTCCAACTTGGTGCAGGAAGAGATTATGAGAAACACTAGAGATGGGACCTCTTCCAAAGAAGAGGATTTTTCATTAGTTATTAAAGGAAATAAAGCCAAGTGAAAGAAGTCCCAAGGTGAAGAGGGAAAGAAGAAATAATTGTCCAACTTCAAGTGTTTTCATTGTCATGAGTTTGGGCACTATGCCACGAAATGTCCACCAAAGAAGGAAAGAAATAAGGAGCCTGCAATAGTAGCAACAAGTGAAGCGCTAGATTCACAATTAAAACTTGATTTCACTCTCATTTCATGCATGGAAATCAGTATAATGGGTGCATGTGGTATCTCGACAGTGGTGCCTCGTTCCATATGACAGGGAATAAGGATCTCTTTAGTGACTTGGAGGAGAAAGACCTAAAGAATAATATAAATTTTGGAAATGGTGGGAGGTATAGCATGACTGATATTGGTACTATTACCCTTTAGAGGGAGTCTCGCTCCCCTCTCAGACTCACAAATGTATTGTTTGTTCCAAGACTAAATAATAATCTTGTTTTCCTCGTGGTATTGGAAGACCATGGCTACAATATGATATTTAGCCAAGGAAAGGTTTTCGTTAGACACATCGCCACAAGATGGGTGAAGAAGATTGGTGTGCGAGTCAAGAACATGTATTCTCTCGAGGTCAAATATGCATGCAAATCTTTTAGGAGCAAGAAAATGGTTACAGAATTGATGGTTGAGAAGGAGCATGAATTACCTCTCAACATGTAGCCTTAGAAGAAGCCTCAAAAATTTGTTGTTGGAAACAATATTGAAGAGGGGGGGGGGGGTTGTGAATCAGTATTTTAAAACTCACTTAACTTTTTATTTTCTTTTTCTTGATTTTTTATACGACTATACTGAAGTAAACTTGCGTATGTCTGTGACTGTTGTGTAGACAACTAGTGTATATTCAGTGACCTTATATTTCAGTTAAATATTCATCTGTTGAACTTAAATTAGTGTATCAGTGATTCATCAGACATTTGATAAGTAGAAAACATGTGCAGTAAGAACAAAATAAATCATTATACGCAATCAACCCACATGAACACCGGGATTTAAGGTGGAAACCCAATGTGGGAGAAAACCACTGATGTTTTCATATTTGTCTTCAATTTTATTATTATGAAAAAATTCTTACAATATCTTACTGGCATAGACTTATACCAACACATATGCACCCACCTGCAGAAGGCTACAACCTTCACTCGTTATCCAACTCCTACTAGAAGGGAGCTTCAACTCCCTAATCTCGTTTACTAGCACCCACTGGAAGAGAGCTCCAACCCCCTCATATGATCACCAACTACTATTGGCAGGAAGTTTCGACTTCCTCACTGAAGGCTCCAACCCTCAGCACCATCGTGGACCACGTTTCATAAATTTTCACACTGGATCCACCTGCTTCAACACATGTCAACCTGTAGGCCACTTTTCATCAAAATTTCAGACTATACCCACTACCATCATTTAAGCCTGATACCATATATATAAACTTAAACTAATCGTTGTACCAAATAATTCAACCAATCACCAAAAACAACCACTTCTTCTTAAACATTCAAAATAGTTAGATCACTTCAACTAGAACTTCAATATTAAACCCAAATGTTGCATCAACTTCCTGAACCAACTGAAAAACCCCAATCAATAAAATGTCAGAATATATATGCTACTTTACTTTAGAAAATATGCGTGTATACGCGACTTCCTTGAAGCACACCTGCATACAGATCTGAAAATAATGAACCCTGAAACTGAATCACTGTCATTCTGAAACTCACTCACAGAACCACAAAATCATTCTGAACTAATTGCAGAACCATCACTGATTTTAAATCACATATAACTAGAAGCATCATCATTCTTCATCAAATAAATACTCAATCAATTCAACTTCAAACATACCTTATAAAATCCAGATCAACATGAAGACTTCATTGACAGACATCAGATTCACAGCAAGACTAATTAGAATGATCAGACATATTCTTTAGCAGAAACCCTAGCTTTCATATGTGCCTTTCACAATGTGTTTCTGCGTGTATATGCAATTTTTAGGAATTAAACCCATGCACAAATCTGTACATATTGCAGAAAATATACGCTACTACTCAAAATGGATTTTGTGTGTGTACGTGCCTTACCTGCGACAAACCCGCGAACAAATATGCAATTATCAACCCATAGTTGAAAAATACTTCTGAACTTCAGACATACCCAAATCACGACAAACATAGTAATAAACATGTGTCATACCACAGATATAAACAACCCATAATCAGATCATACAATACATAGTAATTTCAGGTCTATTGAGCCTAATCCATCATTGTATTACCGAGTGCATATTTATTTCAGATCAACCACTCATCAATAGTTGATACCATGAAATCATACTTCAAATTGAAGTATTCATCCAGCAACCTCAAACATGCACACTCAAACACTTGGATCTCCATCTCATTATATAGATTAGGCCTTAGCTAATACCATAGGTCAAAACCACACTTAATGTCAATGGTAACCTTTGACGGGATCAAATAGTCATTACTTAACTCAATATTATGGGCTAATACCATGGTAAATACCCTTGGTATTTAGTGAATCATAGTGCGCAAATTATACACGCCTTTTCATCTTCATAGCCACGTGTGTACATGACTTTGCCTCACAGAGCCCTTGTATATTTCTTCAAATGTTCATCTTCATAACAATTCTGTCTTTGAATTGCATACCTCTATCCAATCATTATGTCACTCCTGAACTAGCTTGTAAATACATCCTACATCAAGTAAGATTGCATCAATGTACAAATAATCAAGTAGGTTGCCATCAAGGAAAATACATACATCATAATGCTAACAGTTGTGGAGTAGCCAAAATTAGAGAATCATAGAGGAGGTCGAGTGGAGGCATCCACTCAAGTAGAGACCTATAGTAGGGGAAATTTCGAGCCAAGTGGGAAGAGGGAGCACATGCAGCCATACCTCCAGGTGAGAGGTGGGGTGATGTGAAGTAATAGTCCCAAGAGTGAAGTAGTTTGGATAGGGTGCCAATTCTAACTAAAGTCTCCAGAATACACCATGCCTTAAAATTCACTTCGCACTTCTACCTGTTTTGCAATCCAATCTCAATTTGTCACCGCCTTGAACCATTCTTAAACCGAACCTTAACGCGAGTCATCATCGAATCGCATACGTGTCCAAAAACGTCACCATAGGTTGTCTCAGTCCATCCGTTAATCGAATTTTCCCACTGTCTGCGCCGCCATATTTGTTGAGGATGCCCTTAAAGCTTCCATATATAATTCATAGTGATCCTCATTTCCTCCACCAGCGTCATCCAGAGTTGTCTTAATGCCAAGACTTGATGCATTCAACTCGTGAGGTGGTTATTTTTGAAGGATAATCGTTCATTCAGAATTCATAATTGCTTCTTGGTTCCATCCTTGTGCTTGTGTAGCAGAATGTAGACCACAATAGCCCTTATTGTGGGTTTCAGTTGTTAGAGTAAAAGGGATAAGGAATAAATAAATAAAATTGATGTGCAAAAGAGAAGAAGGGTGGTATACGGTCATATCTTATTATCTTATATGGGTGAGGTTTGAATTCTTTGGTATGCATTCACCATTGTTAGGAGCCATAACAATAAATAAAATTGATGAGCAAAAGAGGGGAAAGAGGGGTGGCATAGGGTCATCTTGCCATTGTTAAGAGTTATAACAAAAAATAAAATTTATTTTTTCAAAGATTATATAAAAATAGTAGTGTTTTATTTATTTTTTGCTTTTTTATAAAAAAAATCGAGTATTTTATTAATATAAAATTAAAAAAATTGTAATTTTAATATGATAAGTTTATATAACTAAATTGTTTAAGAAGTTTTGCGAAATAGTGAATATTTAAAAATATAAGAATTTCACAAAAAAAATCAAAATGTTAAATTCTAATTAAAAAAATCCCTTATTAAAGTGCTCTTACTCTATAATATATATATGAGATATTTATGTAAATTTAGTTTTATGACTTATTCATTATATTATTATATCAAATCAAATAATTTAAACACACTTTTAAAATTATTTTTAATTTTGAAATAATATATCTTTATATTCACATCATATTAATAACATGAGTGACCTTGAAAAATATGTATTTTTCTTTCAAAGATTACAAGTTCAATTTAAAAGGGGATAGACTATATATCTTTCAATAAATTTGAAAGGTGTTAATGACATTCATTTTGATTCAAATCATAATTAATTAATTTGTGCATTTTCATAAATTTAAATAATTAAAATTAAAGATGTTAATAATATTCATTTTGATTTAAATTATAATTACTTAATTTAATATAATTTGATAATGCATAATTACTAATTATATTAAAAAATAGGTTTATTATATATTAAAAAAATCTTTTTTTTTAATAAAATATAATTGTTAAGTAACAATAAAGGGAAAATATTTATTTGAAATATTTTTAAATGATATTTAAAAATTGTTTTATAGAATACTTAAAAAATATATATTTGAATGTTTAATGGTTAAAAGTTATAAATTCTGATGTAAAGAAATAAAATATACAAAATTTTGATGTAGTTTTTCAAAATATTTCCAAAAATAAATATAATTGAAAATTATTATTTTATTATTATTTTTATTTTTATTTTTTCAAATATTATTAGTAGTGTATTGGGAGAAAGTTTAATTGACGATTGTCGTGAAACTAAAATATATTATTTCAAGAGGTTCCAGTTTCAAATCCCTTAGGTTTATCTGTGACATGCATGTTGGGGCAGTGTGGTTCACTTAGAGGTTATAATGGTAGCTATTGGAAAAGACCCTATTTCATGTGACAATTAGACGAGCCTAGTTTCCAATTCATCTAGTTACTGTATGTATATATGTCATGTAACAATTAGACGAGCGTAGTTTCCAATTCATCTACTTACTATATGTATATATGTCATGTGACAATGAGATGAGCCTAGTTTCCAATTCATCTAGTTACTATATGTATATATACTAATGAGTTATACATAGATGGAAGAAGAATAATTCAACATGAACTCATTTTTTTACCTAAATTGTCATGTAATAATAATAATAAAATATGATGAAATATTATTAATATATAAATGAATAAATAAATAACAAAAAATATATAATAATAGTAAATAAATAATAAATAACAAAGAAAAGATAATAATAGTAAATAAAAAATATAAGTGTGTGTGTGATGAATAAGTAAAGTTAATAAAATGTAAAAAGGAATAAAATACACTAGAGTTAAATTAAGAAAAAAGTTAAGTTAAATAAAACTTCAGATAAAGATATAAAGAAAGTTGGTATGTTGGCACATTGAAAAAAATGTTTCAAAAATGGAAAGCTAAGTGGAAAGGTCCACATGCACATAATTCAGAGTTTGGAAATAGATCTCCCTGCACACAATTCATATGTTAACATGTCAAATTCAATTTATTTTTTTATTAAGTTTTACTTAATTTAACTCGCATTTATTTGATTCTTTTTACTCTTTTTTTTTTCTTTTGAACTTTAATTACTTTTATTATTTTTATAGTTTATTTTTATATATATCTATTCAAAACTTCATTATTGCTATTTTATTTATTTACGATTATTATATTTTATTTTTAAGGAACTTTGTCTCGAAGTTAATTTTAATCATTTAACTTTTTAATATTTTACTCATTTATTTATTAGTTCACTTTGACCTTATGCCTAGTATTGAACTAAAATATCACCATGCATCAAAAGTTACATCACTATACCAGGAAATCCGAAGGAATCTCAAGTCTATTTTCTCAATTTTCAAAACTACGCATAAATCCTCATTAGTTTATATTAGAGCCCCAATGCTCAAACCTCATCTGCACTAAGGTTGGCATATGGTCCTAGTATTCAATGACCCTTGGGATATTGCAAGGCTGGCCCAACTCCTTGCACTACTCACTAAGTTACACAACCCTATGCATCAATGTCTCACATCACTTCTGGACTTCAACATCCCACTCTAATATCAGGCACTAGCCTCCTCAAGATGGTTTCACAACCCCTCAAAATCTATCCATCAAGAGATATACAAGGAAAAAGTGACACTAAAATATGTAGTGTTGATTGAGCCTGTCCTTATTCCATATCTTGATTCGTCAGCTCGTGCACATCTTGATCCCTTTGCTGCCACAACGTGGTCCATTGGATGTACTTGTCCTAATAGCTCCCCATGGGGTGATATTGTTCCTTGATGCCGTCTCGGAATGAATTCCAAGTGGGTGCGGCCGAGAACAAAGAGAGTTACCTCTCGTCCTTTTTCTCATAGTAGGTTTCCCACCAGTCTTTGACATCGGGGGCAACTTTGAGGAGTGCAAAAGTAATATTTTCTCGGCCGGCAAAATCATAGACTGAGAAATTCCCTTCTAGCACATTCAGC
Source organism: Pinus albicaulis (assembly GCA_034641835.2). Lineage (NCBI taxonomy): Eukaryota > Viridiplantae > Streptophyta > Pinopsida > Pinales > Pinaceae > Pinus > Pinus albicaulis. Next base: position 976,034,346 of record CM076572.1, read on the forward strand.
CATCTATCTACGACGTCTTCATCTATCTGTCCTTCAAATACAGGAATGTCGAAGTTGAGTTGTACCTTGAAAGGTGTGGCGCCTCCAGAGTGGTTGTTGGGTGTAGATGCACTGCCTGTGGGAAACTGTTGAAGGATCTGAGAAAATTTATCCATCATCGCATTCCTTTGTTTCTCGAGGGAATCCTCGAGCAATATTTTGATAGGATCTCTTGCTCCCTCGTCTTTCTTTTCTTCCCCCATAGGTGACTGTCAGGATTTATGAGGCTGATCTTGCAAAGGCTCAACCATATCGAGCTCTAAATCCTTATACCCCGATGGTTGGGGACATGCAAAGAAGGATCGAGAAAGAGCTGACCGCTCTAATACCACTGATCCAGATTTATGCAGGAACGTAATAAACTACAAAAATAAACATAAATGCAGAGATGCAACAGAAATAAAAACTTCATTTCAATAATATCAAATAATTGAAATATGCTTACAGACAGAATGGACATAAACTAGCTAGGGAGATGGTAGCTTATCTCTGAGAAGAGATGTGGAAGCTACATGCATCTAAACTGTGTTACAATGAGGCTCAAAGGCCTATTTATTATTGAGAAACAATGGAAAACCCTAAACATTGAAAAAGCTAACCCTAAGAGATGAAACACCAAACTATGGGCCCTATTGGGGTAAATTGGTACATCAATTTCCCAGGGTCGTAACTTTGGCATACGATCTCTGTTTGTCGAACACGATAAATCTTTAAAAATAAATATCTTAGGAATACAAATGTTGAAAAAAAATGTCGAGTTGAAGAATCATATTTGAAAGATTCTCTGACGAGCCAGAATTGCAGGTGGCAGAATGTGGCCAACTTTATACTGATTTTAATTTTAATTTTAACGAATGATGACATTGTTTTTTGTTTGTTGTCTGTCTCATTGCATCATTGGTTTTTATTTTTCACATTGGGAATAATATCAAAGCTAATGTTGATCCAGATTTATGCAGGAAATTAATAAATTACATAAACAAACATAGACACAGAGATGCAACAAAAATAAAACTTCATTTCATTAATATCAAATAACTAAAATATGCTTACATACAGAATGGACATAAACTAGCTAGGGCAATGGTAGCTTATTTATGAACCCTTAGCTAAAATGAGAGGGGGTGGGGGGGGCGTGAATCAGTTTAGTACATTCATGGTTATTAAAAATCTTTTCTTTACACTCATTAACTACTTCATTTTATAAGTAGCATAATACATAATGCATCAAAAAACTAAATGTTTGGACAACAAGTAATTAAGCAGATTAAAACATCACATCAACACATACTCATCAACCCCATAGAAAATAGATATAAGTGGAAACCCATAAGGGATAAAACCACATCTTATTATTTCTGTGATGCAAAGGCAAGCTCCAAATCCCTCTCACAACTGATTTTCTATAGGCTCCAGCCTACAGGAGGCTACTACCTCAAATTATGCAAGCTACAACTTGCAAGGAAGCTCCAACTCCCAAATATTTTCGGTAGGCTACAACCTACAGGAGGCTCCTACCTCACCCAGCTCCAACTAGAAATTTATCAAGCTAAAACTTGAAAGGAGACTACAATCCCCACTAGTATATTTGGCCCAATTTCCGACGGCTACTTTGTCGCTATTCTGACACATAGGCATTGCAAGAGCGACAGTTTGAGGCCGGGCAAAACGTGGTTAGCCATTACGTCGCAATTCCGACACTTCAATAAAGTGTCGGAAGAGCGACACTTTTTTCCGACGTTTCCAAAAAACTGTCGCTCTTCCGACGTTATCCAAACCGTCACTCTTCCGACGTTTCCAAACCGTCGCTCTTCCGACGTTTTCCAAAGCATCACTCTTCCAACGTTCTCCAAATCGTCGCTCTTCCGACGTTGTTCCAAACTGTCGCTCTTCCGATGTTTATCAATTTTCACATGAGTGTTGCAATTCTGACGAAATGTCTTCCGACGTTATAAAGCGTCGCTCTTCCGATGCTTATGAAACGTCGCTATTCTGACGAATAAGTAAAAATATTTAAAAAAAAGGACCTTCGCTCTTCCGACGCAAGTTTCTTCCGACTCTTTGGAGGCGTCGCTCTTCCGATTCTTTGGAGGTGTCGGTCTTCCGAAGCTTTGATAAAAAAATTTAAATATATTCTCTAATTCTCATGTTATAAGGTATCGTTTCTTTTCTCTGTCATGCCGTTTGGGGTTGGTTTTGTCAGGCTCGAGCAGGAGTCAGGATTTTTCTTCAATATGAAGTATTTTGAGGACCAGGTCCTTGGTGGAGAGTGGGAAGAGGCGGAGAGATACCTTTCTAGTTTTACGAAAGTGGATGACAATCGATACTCCATGAAGATATTTTTTGAAATGAGGAAGCATAAGTATTTAGAGGCATTAGACAATTAAGTTAAGACATCACAGTCAAATTCACCATTTTCTGTGTTTTATGCTTTCTAGTCTATCTCTTTCTATGGAAAATTGGAAATTGCTTATTTTATAATAAATATAGATGCCTATCATTGAGAATAGATTGACTCATGTTAGATGCCTATCACCAAACACATGTTGGATTGACTCAGCCAATCTAAATTATGAGTTTTACAAAGCAGACTTATTTATCTCTGTGAATAATACAAGAAAACCAAAACTAAACACTCAGTTTTCTTGTTTTCTAATCCAATTTTACAACCGACAACCAGTAGACCTGTCAACTGTCAAGAATACACAGGGAATTGTATTATGTAGTATCATCTATGTACAAACTTAACATTATATGGACATTGAAAACTTCAGTTTTATGTAAAAATTAAAATTTCTTCTTTTATTATTGCTTAATTTAACTTTCATTTTTTTGTATTCCTGAGTTAATTCCCAAGTTTTCCCGACTATGAGCCAACCCTTACTCTTCAGCCTCACCAAATCATTCTTCAAGAAAAGTCTGCTAACTTTGCTCCTTTCTAAATGCAGAAATTGGCAAATGAATTTGGGTTTATGTCTTAGGTTGATGTTCTAATGCAAGTTTTAAGCAACATGATGATATTGAGAAAAGATTCAACCGTTGACTTCCTATGAAAATGCATCAAGCATTAATTTATGTGTATTTAAAAGACTAGTTTTTCTGTTTGCTCCTAGAAATATTTTTTTCATGGATCTCTGTTTTCTTAATATAAATCATTATGTCATTATTCCATTGATGAGCATCATGAGTGGGATGTTCTTTTCTTACAATATGGATGATCAATTAATTAATGAGGTATAGTTTTAAGATATCATGAGGTATAGTGAAATAGATATCATGTATATATAAGCTTTTTGCAAATGGATGTCTTTCCAGGGCAGACCGAGCCAAAGCTGTAGAAATACTAGTAAAGGACCTAAAAGTATTTTCTTCCTTCAATGAGGAGCTGTATAAGGAGATAACACAACTTCTGACTTTAGATAATTTCAGGTGCTTTTTTCTATATATAATAGGTTCTTAATTTTAAAGTTATAACATTCCGAATTGAGTAGGATTAATTTTATCTGTCTTCGCTAACGAACCTGTATGTGAATCAGAGAAAATGAACAACTTTCAAAGTACGGGGATACCAAATCAGATAGGAACATCATGTTATTGGAACTCAAAAATATTATAGAAGCTAATCCTATGTTCTGAAAAAAGTTACAGTTTCCTGCACTTAAAGCATCTCGATTGCGGACACTTATCAATCAAAAGTTTGTAAAGTTTTCAAGCCTGTCTATTTTGGAGATGCCAGTATATTGCAAGTCTTTCTTCATTGGGTTTTAGAAGGCTATGATATTTTTCCAACAACGTGAAAGTGTTTTCAAAGTGGAGCATGGACTGCACTTGCCTCTATTTGTGAATTTACACGACTTTAGGATCCTTTTCTAAGGGAGCATGAGTGGAAGTGAGGATGTATGGATTTGGGTATTTAGGTCTAATCCAATGTGGCCCCTTCAAATCTCCATCCATGACCCTTTTTACTTCTTTAACTTTGACCTCCTCATTCCTTATCGAAGATGATAGGGCCAATAATTTGGCATCTCCCAAATATTGGTTTGGATCCCATATGGTCAGATATGGAAGCACTAGGCTGGGAAGGTAAAATTCAACAACCTTGGACTAGCTTTCTATGTTTCATTATAGGAAAAATTCAATGCTTATCTCAAACTAGCACCATTGCTCCTTAAGTAATAAGGTGTGGGTATTTGATGGTTGCCTGCAATTTATTGCCTCTAAAGGTGTGATCAGGTTTCTCGGAATTTTTCTCTAGAAAATTCCCCATGTGTATTCTATTCAAAAACAAAGAAGTATAAGCATGAATGTGAGGACATAAGGTATACCTACCCATAAATATACCTTCATACATAATAGATCTCAGGACAAAAAGTACTTCGATCCCACATGATTCTTTAATTTCAGAGATTAGGCTTCCATGTTTTCTGGATGTTGCAGTTCATAATGATGTTAAGAAAGGTCAAGAAGTTCCTAAAACTGCTTCGGAAGGCGTTAATCATGCAGATCAAACGAAATCAGTCTATGATGACAATGCAGTAGAGTTTTTGGAGCAACCATTGAATGAATCTGTATCAGAGAAAATTATAAATGTCTGATCGAGTTTTTATATGAGGTATTTGTTGCCCCTGTCCATAAATATACCTTCATACATAATAGATCTCAGGACAAAGGTATTATCTGTCAAAACTAGACATATCAGCAGAATTGGTAGGTCTATATCTATATAGTCAATATATCAACAAACTTGGCACAGGACATACTATGAACCCTAAGGAGGCAAATTTCACTACAGATAAGGCTTATGAAGATCACCAATTAGAGGTGGATACAGATACTGAGGCTCTCCTTTCAAGTCTCAATTTGCAACGAGCATTTTTCCCATGTTTATCGGAGAATCATATGCAACGAGCAATGGAAATTTACAAACAGGCAAGGAAACTGTCTAGGGATGTTGCCACTCTTGATACTCTCATGAATGCCCAAATCGTTGCTACAAAGAAATCTGATAAGTCTTCACCTTTTGGAGACAGTAAAGAGGAGCTGTGGTATGACCCAGATAATGGACATTTGGCTGATGCGGATATGGAACTAGTCCCTAAAAGTAATTCGATCCCACATGATTCTTTAATTTTAGAGATTGGGCTTCCATGTTTTCTGGATGTTGCAGTTCATAATGATGTTAAGAAAGGTCAAGAAGTTCCTAAAACTGCTTCGGAAGGCGTTAATCATGCAGATCAAACGAAATCAGTCTATGATGACAATGCAACAGAGTTTTTGGAGCAACCATTGAATGAATTTGTATCAGAGAAAATTAGAAATGTCTAATCGAGTTTTTATATGAGGTATTTGTTGCCCCTGTTAGCCACCTATAAAATTTGTTATAGCAAAAGGTGGCTAAAATTTTTTGGAGCCTTCAGGGGACAAATTTTATTGCTAAAAATTGTTGGCTCTTGAAGACTCTTGAAGGCCTCATGCCTCTGTCCAAATCTTCACTACTGTTCCTATTTTATACTCAAAATTTCTGATGTTTCCATGAGTGAAAAACTGCTGCAAAATCATCATTTTCCCCCTTCCTCCTCTCAAAACTAACCTTCATTTTTCTCCCCTTTTTCTCCACAAAACTCCTCTATTTTCATGATCCCTCTTCTTCCCTTCATGAAAATCATTTTTTACAAGGTTAAGAACTCACTTTTGAGCCTTACCGAAACCCCCAAATCCATTGAAAACTTTGAAAAAATTCATAAAAAACAAGTTTTTATTACTAAGGACTTAAGCCCCCTTGGGCTTAAGTTTTAAACCACTTCCCCTCCACATGCCCCAGCGCTAGAACCAAGCGCTATACATCCGGGCTCTTATCGCATCAGAAAAACACAGTGAGCACAAGTCTTTTTGTTGTAGACAAACTCCGATGTGATTGGCCCTCTGTTTATAAACCCCGATCATATTATTTTTTCATATAACCCGTGGGCCTGCCTTTGGCGCTTAAAACATTGAAAAAATCCATGCCCAACCCATTTTTTCCTTTTTAAATACAATAAACCCTTTTTTCCAAAGTTTTGGTTTAACGCGCCCATACAATTATTTTCAAATAAAAATGGTTAGATTAAAAATACCCGATCGCGCAATCGCATCGGGGAATTTCAGAAAGGGTTGATTGAAAGACCAGCATCAAAATTTCCGATGCGATTAGGTCCCATATATATAAACCCCGCCCCCGCCGCTTTCCATCCATATAACTTCCACCCGGGACCAAGTGTTAAAAATCCCAAGGTGCTCAAATCGCATCGCAAAATTCCAATGGGTTGATTGAAAATCCCGAGCCCGAGGCTCCGATTGTGATTAGCCCTTTATTATATACGCCCCGGGCGTATTGTATTTCATATATACCAAGGCCCCGCAATCGGGCGCCTACCCACTTCATATATATATCTCGCCCATATCAAAACCTTTGTTATATTAAAACTTTGGGTTTTTTCATATATCATAAGGGTTTTCCGCCGGTTCGCTTAAAAAAGAATCCCCGCCGTTGATTGTAAGCCGATCAAACGGCCAGTGCTCAATCGCATCGCATTTTTTGATCGGTGCATTTGTTTGTTCCTCCCGATCAGCCATCCCTCCGATTCATTCTCCACCGTTGATCTGATCCTCAGAGCAAATTTACATCGGCACCATTTGAGTGTTGCCCCCGATTGCGATCCTCCGTTTGGATCCGAACCGTCCATGTGTCTAGATCAGACGGTCCTAGATCGTTCTTGCCTTATTTCATCGCCTTCCGCGTTCTGCCAAGAGGACTCCAACATGTAATCACCGCCGTTGATCTCTGCGCGATCGACGGTCCTCACACTTTTTATTCCTCTGCTCTTCTTTGACCTCCTCTAAATAAATCTCCACCGTTGGATGATTGCCATCCAATAGCCATGCTCCTCCCCGTAGCCTCCAAAGCAGTTAAACCTAAAAACGCAGGATTTCATAATGTTTTGTTTATTTTGCAGGATTCAAAGGTTTTTTCCATAATATGAAGGAAAAGAAAGCCGAGGGTGACGATCCTCTGGCCTTTCGTTTATCAAAGGGAACCATTCACGGGGCTCTACTCCATGTCTCGTCATTGCTTCATCAGGCAGTGATGCCATACGAGCCCCGCGTGGCCCTGCACATCGACAAGACACTGTGTTATTAAATCACGATTTAAAGAGTATCAGTGTTGAAGAAATAGCACAGTAGAACAAGAAGATTGAGGACCGATTATTGGGGATTACGGCTAAGATTGATTATCAAAAGCCTTATCCCTCGAATTAAAACACAGTTGAAAGAAAATCATAAGTGTTTAACAGACAGAAAGGCCTCCATCGCCACATTTGAGGCGAATTGATTCCTCCCAGCTACCATAAGTGCCACCTGTGCCTCAAAGCATTCAAACAGAGGCTGAAGTTATTGTTCAAAATCAGATATTCGCGTCAGCGCAGCCAGAGAGTTAATTCTGTAAGGAACTTAATGCAAAAAATATCTATATAGTTACTCCAACATGACATAGAGCCTCAAAGGTCAACAAAAGCTCCCATCGAGCTTAATTCATAAATGTAAATCAATTAATACAGTAACACACTTGTAAACTTCTCCACCGAGCCCCTCAAAGGCCGAGAAGTCATTAATTTGTATTAATTGTCCTGGGAGATCTTTTATCAAATCTCACCTCCTCAGTCTTCTATAAATACTTCTGTAGAAGATGAGAAATGGTTGGTTGCAGAACTTTGAAATATACTTGAGCTCGAGACTCCTACTTGTAGATAGTGTTCACTGGCCCTTGAAGCTCTGTTTGCGTTTAGATTAGTTAGGCTGAATAATGAAGATGATTGCTGAACTGAAACATTGGATCTGAAGATTGTAACTGGTTTGACATCAATAACAGGTTGTTTCTTGGGATCCTGGTCTATATCACTGGTGAAGTGCCCCTTTCTTTTTTATTTGTTTCTCCTTTCACGTATGCCATATTGTTCACTACTCTCTGATAAAGAACAATATTTATAGAGTTAGGATTTACTGTTTACCAATACCCTTCTCTGACTGATAAGCTTTGTCTCCATGTTTTCCTCCAATTTGTTTGTTTAAGAACGATTCAATATAGTTTAAGCAGTTAGGAATGTTGGCGTTCCCTCGTCCTACTGTTTACTTTAAACATTGTTCTTGAAAGTTATTTTCATGGTTTGCTTATTAAAGTTAGACTAGAAAAGTGATGGTTCACCCTGTTTCTAGTTTCTATTCTCCAAAGGCAGATTCTGAAGGTTTCCCTTGGTGCTGACTAAAAGCAGTCTAGGTTTAAAAGTATCTTATCTAATCTTAGGTTACACTTTGTTTCTCTTACGTGTTTTCATACTTTCTGAAGGTAATTATGCGGATTACTGGATTGTTTTTCAATTAAGCTGCTTTAATACAAACTTGCCCAGGAAGTCTATGGTTAGCCCTGTTCTTGGTTGGTTTTAAACAGTTACTTGAAAGGCTTTTCTTGTTTGGACTGAATATAAATCCATTGTGAAATTATTATCAGTTTTCACCCCTCCAACACTTTATTGTTTCCATTCCATCATTTTAATCTCAATAATCTTGTGATATAGATGACTTGCCCCTTGGATCACTCTTGATGTTGTTGCTCAATTAAAGCCCTGATATGACTCCATAGCCCAATGGACTTAAAACTAGTGTTATATCTATCTTTTAGCCAAAACTGTTCTGTTCACTTTCAACTTCTCACCTTTGAAACTCTTTGCACTTAGAGCTTTCCCCTCAAATAATAATCATGCTCAACCATACAAAAAGCAATACAAACCCTTGGCCTTCATAACTAGCCAAATATCATTACCCCAAACTTCAAAGACAAATCCATCTTTGCACCTATTGGAGAGATCCCTCTCCGGATTCAGGAGGGCTAGATCCTAGAATCCCAAAGTGGTTGAAATAATGTTGCTTCTGCAGTTTTAGTCTTACCAACCTGCTAAAATTACAGATTACTAACAACCCCTGTCCATAAATATACCTTCATACATAATAGATCTCAGGATAAATGTAATACAAAACTCACATTCGAATATCCTATTCTTTATGTAGTCTCCACTACAGAATTCAGGATTGAAATGTGGAAAAGAACCGAAGCCAGAATCACATGTTGATCTGGATTTGTAATTGCACTTATTATTCCAAATTTTTATAAAGTCTCCAAATTGTAAATCTACACTATTTTGGATTCATGCCTCCAACAATTTTTCTCAATTGAAGCAGAATATCCTAGAGATGATGATATCCTAGAAGGTGATGATGATACTACCATTAACTTATTCTTGGAAAAGTTCGTCCCAGTCATGCGAACCAAGCTCTTAAATGCTTATGCAAATGCGGGCAGAGAAGTCATTAATGGTGTAACTGGAAAAATCCTAAAGGATTTGAAAATGCACTTTTCCGAGTAGAAAAGATCGGAATTTGAGTTTTACAGAATGGATCAATGGCACAGTTGAAATCTCGAGTTATCTCCAGAATCATAAGCCAATGGTATAATGGAAATTTGAGCCAAGAAATTCCGTGAATAGAAATTGATGAGTTGAGCGTTTCACTAAGAGTGCGGTAGAGCTGCATTGCATAATTGAACGCGACTGTTGAAATTAATTTTAGTGTGTATTGTAAAGCAGAAACAATGTTAGATGTTGAACCGAGGGTCAATGGTACCACAAAATGGTGGACGGTTTTGAAAACGAACCGGTGGTTTCCGCATAACACAAAGCTGGTAAGTGGTAATTTGTGGAGTCTGCGCGATACACCCTAGCAGATGACACGTGGTGGTTTAAAACCACTTGTTTCGCGTGCCTTGGAGCCTTTAACTGTTGAAGTTTATTTGGATGCAATATCCGTCAGATCGACAATTCAATTGTAATAACCGTTGGATCACAAGTGAAGATCTATGGTGGAAGAAAGGCGAGTTTATTAAAGCTATGGGCCGAAAATATTAATGTGTGATTGGTACTTTGGTTTTTAACCAAAGTCAAAATTGTGATTAAGCAAGATTTTATTTCCGCTTCAAAGGTACATAAAGGGTTTAAATTTTGATTAAGGATCAAGAATGGTATTAAGAGGAAATACTTCCACTTATGAAGTGTACCTCTGTTTGAGGTTTATTTTAGCACATGAATGAGACAAGTATTTTGTTTTTAAGGTGAGAATGTGGGTAAAGACAGCCAAGGCTACATCAGGGAGTCTACAAGAATACAATGTACTACCTTCATCCACCATCATTCTCAACTTGAGGCAAAGAGGCAGAGCTGCTAGATTAAGAAAATCAAAGGAAGGAGGAGGTGGTGCTGGATCTAATTTTCCAAAAGGAACAAAACTGAATCAAGAACATATCTATGGTGGACTATATTTCAAAGATGTACTTCAAGGAAAATTGGTTGCAAAAACAAAACCTGCACAAACATACAATATCCCTAGCCCATACATTGTGGAGCAGCTGAATCATGTACCATAACTGACTATATACCTTCTAGTAACGGACAATATTTGCACAACATATGTATCCCAAGTCCTTATATGCAGAATCTCTTCCGTTTGATTCCAAAATGTTGATGCTCCTCTGACAGTCTTCCATGCCTTTAATATATGGATCCTATTGCTATAGATGAAGCCCTTTTCAATGAGTGATAAGATAAGACTCTCATGCTTTCAAGGTGGCCTAAAATTGATTAGGTTTCTTAGGGCTACTGAGGCCCAAGTACTTTGATAGGTTTGACCTTAAAAATAACTTTGAAGATATTCTTACATGGCCTGAAAATTGATAGTGAAATTATACTACACAGATGTTTCCAATACAAAAAATATCTAATGAAACCATTATTTATAAAAATCAAGCATTAGAATACAAAGATACAACCACGAAAAAAGATGAAGACAGTCACAGGGACTCAAATTAACTTCAAAATTATTCTATTTCAGTCCCTTGATTACTCGTCCTTAGAGTAATATCATTATACCTCATTGAAGGATGTTTTAGGTGGCTTAAGGCAATTGCAAATTGATGCAAACACTTACCTGAGAAATTGGACAAAAGTCCTGAGAAAGGTCTGCAAAATACTTCAGAAGCCACCTATGTTTTTCCTCAGAAAGATCTCCCTCAAAGGCTTTTTGACCACAATTGGGGTTTCAACTTCAAGAATCCATATCTCCTCAACCAAGAGGACCCACGTGATGTGCCACCTACCATTAGAATAAAAACGACAAGGAGAATAAAATGAAGATTGTTATGGGACAAAATTCATTAATATTCATCCTCAAATTCTTCAAGAAGTGCAAGAAAATAAGATCAGGCCGCACCCAAACTAGGTTTTATTTGTTGTTCAAGAATCCGATTCTGAAATGATTAGAAGGCTCATACATACTGCCTAGAAAAACCTTCAGCTCCTGTGGCTTTCTTTCATAAGTATTTGGACTCGCATGATAGAATAGAAAACCCAAAAAAAATATTCCTAACTACCTCGGCCTCTTGCTAGAAGAAAACAACCCATTAGGGATGACTTCAAGCCTCTCCCTTCGCTGAGGATATTACTGCGGCCTTTTTTCAGAGAGAAAAATCATAAGATAGTTCTCTCTCTCCCTGCCCTGGTAATCTGATGGTGCACTGAAAAGAACATTAAAAAGTCATAAAATTATGTGACCCAGAGTTTCTCCCTCTCCCCGCCCCGGTAATCTGATGGTGCAGAGGCCATAAGCTCTGACTCTAAAGACTCGATCTTCCCTCATGCAACCAGATGGAGAAATCAGAGGACAAGGGCATATCATTTTCCTGCAAGGTCGAGATATGCATAGTACTGCACCATATCATGATCCAAAGGCATGCCTTGGTTTTTTTCACACCTAAGATATAAAATACACTGTCTGGGAAACTGGATCGAGATCGCAGTTGGGTATTGTTTCCCTGGAGAGGAAGATCCAAGGAAAAGACACCTGGATCAGGCTTATAAGCTCACATAGAGGCCACTGTGCATTTGTTTCATCAGATCGGGTTGGTAATGGGTTGCATAATATTTCTTTCAACATATTGAGTATGTATATTATCGGATCAGCGGAACAATCAAGGAATGAAATTGGAACATAAATCAAAGTGAAAAGCAATCTTCAGTTCTTGAAACTGAGATAGTCACTGAAACAAACATTATAGTATCAGAAAGTGAAGTAACCGAGATTTTGTATGACACATGGACATACAACCCTTCAAAATCCTGGAAATCTTGTTGTACACAGGTCATAAGCATTGATTCTAAAACAACCTTAACGAAGCATTGACAAAAACATACAAATAGAATAACCCAATACATAAAAGCCTTCCAAGACCCTGATAACCAAAATGGGTATAGACTCCAAAAATCCGCATATTTTCATTTTATTAATGCTCCAAATGTACCACCAAAGGCAGTCCCAATAGAAAAAATTACAAGCAGACCCATGAGACAAGATCCTGAAAAAGAAGCTAAAACGCCAACCAAAATTCTTGTTGTATTGAAGAATAAGAGTACCTCTTTTTGGAGTTGTGGAGTTGAGAGCAATGCAGAGATCCTCACACTATCCATGGTGCCAGGCTCCAGATCCATGAGCACGGCTTAGGGCACAAATCTCCCGCATCCTTCCTCCGAACCTACAATAGTATGGCTGCATCCTTCCTCAAAACTGGCGACAGTATGGCCGCATCCTCCCTCCTTCCTTGGAAAAACCATGCAACTGGAGGGAAATGAACGAGGGAAATTAAAACTTTTGATATTTGAAATTTTTTTACATTTTGAAATGAAACACGTGTGTTTTTTTTAAGGCCACTCAAATTAATTTAAAAATATATATATTTTAATAATTATAATAATTTTTAAATAATTAAAATAATTTCTAAATAATTAAATGTTTGTTTATTTTGATTGTTTAAAAATATTTACAATCAAAAAAATAAAACATATCTTTTTGAGAAG